>CM021101.1:250242924-250429843 GCA_007115665.2 Sequoiadendron giganteum | reverse complement strand
TGTGTAAATATTTGATCAAGCTATTTGTGAAATATTTCATAATTTCCTTATGGTTTTATCTCTTAATTTATACCTTTTGCTAATAGTGTGTTTGAGCAGGTCACTAATTGTGTCAAAAGGGTGCATTTTTAGTGGTTGATTGTGAAGTTTACCTTCCTTGAGCTGGTTTTTGTGTTCAGGCCTTTTAGTGAAATACTTATGCAAGAATACATTGTAATGGACTGTACATATTCACTTCTTATTGGTTGATGTGAAGTGTTGAATTTATGGTATTCATTATCTTATTTCATTTAGGTGCATCACCATAGAGATAGATTATTTCATTTTATATTATATTTTTACTCTTTCCCTCTATAGAATCAGTAGTTTTAGGTGACACCATAGGAATTCGACCTTCTTTGAAGGTTGACCTCTGCCTACAAGTAACCCATAGCTTTAGAGGTCTTCCCATGTTACACTAAGGTGTTGAACATCAGGTTCAACAGGGTGCAATTTTAGTAGATAACAAGTCTCATAACCAAATGCACAAACTCATGTTTCCATCAATCAAGGTAGATCGTTTAGATAAGGAAATCCTAATCGAAATGATACCACTCATTCTAGATCTCAGAACCTGCTAGTAAAGGTGGGAATGTATAAGCTTGATAGAAATTTACTTGGATAAATCAAATGGAAAAAAAATTTATGTACATCAAATTCTGAGTGGATAGAAGGTGTCATTGAATTCATTATATCCAAAATTAAAGCAATTAATCTAGTACTAATGACTATGTGTTCAAATAAAGAAAATAATTCTTTGTCACTTGGTCAATCTTTATAAAGGAGTCATAGTTAGACTATAATAATAGTGTGTTAGAGAATTATTTCAACTAGATAGCCAAACTATCACAAACATTATTGATCAACGATTATATTCAATAATTCTAAAACCTATCCTTGGATATGTGCCCAAATATTAGGGGCCATAATATTTTTGAGTCAAAATAGTCAATAACACGATTGTATTATAGAAATCACAACACTCATGTTATAACACAATCATGTTATGGGGTGAGTGTAGGATCATGATGGGCCAAGAAATACCCCTAATTGGCGATACAAATGCTAAAGACATACTAAAGTAGAGCCTCATTTCAAAATTTGAAAGAGTTATCTACACAACCTAAAAAAAAAGATAGTAATAAATTTTTTTGGAAATATAATTTAGTTTATGGCCTACTACATTTTTTTTATTTTTTAAAAATTATTAATAGTGAAAATTAGAAATTTCAATGAGGCAATACTAAAATTTTCATAAAAAACATAAAAAGTAAGTGAGTTTATGGTTGGTCAACCTAAGTATGAACAAAAGATAATATATGTTTCCTTCAAGCTTTAGATTTAAGTAAAGGATACATAAGCAAATGTGACTAAGATCATTTTTAATATTTTAATAAACAAATAAATTTTCTCATGAATATTTTACTATGACTAAGGGTATCCTTGCAAAATCTTATTAACAATGAAGAATATTAGGTATCCAGATTAGATGAGCTTGAATTTTTGGACGAAAGACGTTTGAGTGCTCTCAACCATCTTCAAGCATATCAAAATCTTCTCAAATGTAGTTACAATAAGAAAATAAATAAATGGAACTTCCAAGTGGGTGACTTATTCTTGAAGGAAAATAAAAATATTTAACTTAATCAAGAGGGTAAAGGCAAATATGAACTGAATTATGTAGGACCCTTTATGATCACCGCAAACTATGGCTTGAGCGCATATTAGTTGGCTACCCCTAAAGGAGAACCTTTGGTGGAACCTATCAATAGTAGCCACCTTTAATAAGTTCTACACCTAACCTATCAAAATATCCTATCAAAAAAATCAAACATATCAAGAAAAATCAAAAAATAGTAAAGAGAAATAAATTGTCCTTTCAATGAAAACCACTTTGATGGTGCTTCTAGGATAGGTGTCGTGGTGGAAACCTGGTAAAAAAGCACCATGTTTGAATAAGCTTCACCTCATCATCTATTGAAACTTCATCCATCCATCCACTTCGTAATAAATGTGTGTCCAACCATGGCTTGATCACATGTTAAGTTTCTAACCTTTTTGTGCTTTCATTATCCTCCATTTGCATCATCCCATTTATCCCTAATAAATGTAATCATGCACCTAATTGGGGGAATCCTCCTGAACCTAGTAAACAGATTGGATCCTTGTTCATCTGTCGAGTCATGTATAACCTTCAAAATCCAAAAACATCCAAATAAACTAGCAAAATCCAAAAACATCCAAATAATCAAACAAAATCCAAAAATATCCAAATATCCTTGAAAAATCCAAAAAAAAACATCCAAAAAGCTCAAAAACTCCCTAAAGAGGTTAAAACATCATCTCCCAAAAACATTATCCAAGTCCAATAATCAAATTGTGAAGCATTTGTTCAATTATGTAGGCAAGGACATCATCGATGAGCCCTTGAGGCATTAGGTCAATCCCCTAGGTCATGTTCTCTTGATCTAAATATTTATAAAATATCCAAAAAAATCTTTTAAAACAGCCTCACAAAACCTTCAAAAGCACAAAAACATTCCAAAAATCTCAAAAATACCATCTTCATCATCGCATGTCCATAATAAACTATCCATCCATAATAAATTTATCATCACACTCAACCTTTGACAAAGCAATTAAAACAAACATAGCATCCATTGAAATCCAGAACATTCAAGCAAAAACCATGAAGACTTAATCACTATCGAATAAAAGAAAGCCTAAATATAAATTGCCTATCAATCATCACCATCACCATCAACATCATAGCACATGCCTTACCAGATATATCATTCCTACAATGGGCATCATCAATCAATAACATCTCTAATCTACAAACATCTTTGGCAAGTGATATGGCAGCTTTGTTCATCTATTTTGGTCTTTTCTTTTGATTTATTTTATTGTCCTATTTTGATGACCACTCAAGGATGACTGAAAATATCTAGAGAGAAGGAATGGTGTGTGGTAATTGATTTTGTATGATGTGTTGTTGGATATTATTGTAATACGACCATGGTGAATACTTTCCTTATGTGTGGAAGTCATTTTACACAATATAAAGTGGCCTTTCATGTTTGGTTCTTCATATATCTCTGTGCTTTGCTCCAACATGCTCTAAACTCCTAAACCATACACTCCTAACAAGGTTTCCTTATGTCTAGTATGAATAGGAATACTCATCTTGTTTGCAGATTCAAAGTCCGTGCAATAGATACAAATTTGCCTTAGTTCTTCATACCTTGGTGCATCATGTTTATTTGCTACATTAATAAGGATTGCTATGATGAAATTAATTAGTCTTCCCTAAAATAAAAATCATACTCATCACATTTTTCATATATCATCAAACATTATCATAATCATTATCATTCATATTCACATTCATAACAAATAGATTCTCAATAATTGGATCAACATCATTTGTTCTTCTATCATCTAAGCTCTCTCTAACTATTCTTCTAACTCACATTTCTATCTCATGCATCCTACATCCATCACATTATTAATATTGTGTGCATCTTGCATCCACAAAAATATATCCATATCATATCCTATATCATAATATATCCATCATATCATATATCATCCATAAATCATGCATATCATCAGAATAGTAGAAAAAGAAAAAAATCATTAGCATCACCATAATCTCATAAATCTTGCATCATCAAATCACATCTCATGATCACTAATACATACATAATCAAATCATATTCATGCATCATCATATCCAACATAAACATCAAAATAAATCATACACGTCATTAGTTGCATCATAATCATGTTATCTCATATATATCATCAAAATACAAAAGGCATGATACATCTTCATCAATCAAATATGTGATACATCAAAAAATAAATACATATGTACATGAGGCTCAAAATTTCGATGAATGTATATACATTATAAACATTTCTACATCAAAATCAAAGATCTATACATAAAATTTGTACAATACATATCCACTCTTGTGCTCCTCTCCATCAGGAGGAGGTTGATACGGTGGAGGCTCCATGATAGGTTGATCCTATTGCTAACCTTCGTGTCTTGAGACCTTTATATCTATTGGTTGTGAGTGGGATACCTATGTGGCTGCAATGTGCTTGTGTGTCTGTTGTGAGGGCCAACTAAACAAGCCTCCCTTTGATATGTGTTGATGCCAAAAATTGGCAAGGTAAAAAACCTTTATGGGAAACTTGGTTAAAGGGGGGATCTATTGCGCTAAACTGAGTAACCTTCACATTTTAAAGAAGTCAACTTATTCTATAACTGGGGTTTGGAATGGGAAAAGGAAGTAGACATAAAAACAAAAGATCTAACTAGGGCGATGCGCTGAGATTTAGATGTAAGGCATGATAGACCTATCTTATAAATATCTTTTAAGGGCTCATTCAGCAATCTGCTATGTCTCAAAATAAAAAACATCAAAGAGAAAGATGTGGATAGTTCATTTCATGACATAAAATAATTTTCATAGAGATTTACTGAATAGAAAGAGTCGGAGACATGGTTCTAAATCAACGTTCTATTCAAATCATTGAAGTTGCAAACAAACTATTCAGTAACAACATAGTATAATGTTATCCAATAGTTAAAAAATAGAAAGGCCAAATTAGAAGGGAACAATTTGTGAGTCTTTACAATTTTCTAACAAAACAAATGTCTTGGTGTCTCCCTAATTCTTCTGTCAATATTTCAAAAAACTTGCTTCTTCTTCTTCTGAAGTAGTATATATAGCCAGGGGCTTCCACTGCTTGAAGGATTGAAACTAAAAATATTCTCCATCATGAACCCAATCATTCGTGATCTAGATGCATCTTCTGCAAATGATGGAAATGGTCCTCGCTTACCCTATCTGAATAATTATCGCCTCCCAGTGAAGGCAGTTAGAACACATGAAAATATATGGCAGCTTGGCGTTCACAATACTCCTAATGAATATGCGCTAGAAGTACACGTGGTGGCATTTCATAGCCTGTGGTTCATCCTCCCCATCCTTTGAAAAGATCTTGTGATGAGGAGACATGTGATAGTATTTCACTACCGGCACCGCTTGAGGGGCTCGCCAAAGTTTGCACGGGCGGAGGCTAAGTGGCATGCGGTTGGGGCTCGACAGAGAGTGATATGAAAGTAGTCTTAACACACCCGATTTATTGACACTTGGGGGTAGAACTAGGCTCGGAAGAGAAGAGAAGGGAAGCTCCCCTTCGGTGAGTGATTAGGTGACATGTGGCGGCAGTGACTCGAGAACGTTGAAAAATTGGCATGGAGGCTACAAAAGCATCGAGCACAGTCGGAAGTCAAGAAAAACATCATGAACAACCTGAAGGGATCATGGGGTATATTAAATATCCATAGCTTTTGGCAACTATCAGGGGTGTTTCACTTGAGGAACAAAAAACCCAAAAATCTTTGGTTTTGTGATCATGGCCCTATCCATTGGGCATTAGAGTCAAAGCTTAGAAAGTGCGATCTGCAAGGGCATCTAGTCAGCCTTGGAAGGCATTGATATGGCGCACATATTTTTCATGTGCCTCGTGTAGATCAATCACTTGTTTAAAAGACATCATCACATATATTCCAGACCTGTCCTCGAGTTGAAAAAGTAGACGCGCGATCTAATGAGTTACACTTTCGATGTCTTCAGTGGTAGGAGGCTGGATGAAGCTCTAGAAAATGGATAAATCATGTTTCCTCTCTTCAATTTTTTTTGCAATTTGATCTGCGGTAGCAACCAATTCATCAGAAATAAATGGAGAGGGCAAGCCCATCTAGTTCAATTGAGAAAACCTTGCTTGTACGTTGTCCATAGTTTTCCCCAATGTGACTGAGCATCATTGAGCATGACGGGTGACCTCATGGAAGCGGATGATCGCGATCCTAGTCGATGACCTCCGATATTCAACCCCCGCTCACACCAAATCCTCGCTTGGCACTATGTATAGCTTGCCTAGCATATTTTCTGCTTTGGGAACCTTTTCCCCTATGAATCGTGGGAACTGTTCCATTGTGTCACGAACCTCCCTACATAAATTCATCGCCTCTGCCATGAACTGAAGTGTGGGCTGGAGAGTTAGACATAAAGCCTTGCATCTCTCCCAGTAGGAAGCATACATCTTTTGGGCTACTAAGAAGAGGTTTGACAGTGGAGCAGGAGTTTCAACGATCTTCTTCAAGAGATTAATCTCTATGTCCCTTGTCCCAATCTCTTGCGTTAGCCCTACAATTTAAACTGCGATAGAGGAGATTTTCTCCTGTAGGTCTCTTTATGCGGCCAACCACCTCTCTTTAGCCTAGCTTCAGGTTGCAGACTCTTCCTCCAGGGAAAGCCTGATCTTCTGGGGGTCTCCTTGAAATTTATCCTACACACTCGCTTGAATTTTCTCCTTTTCTTGTACTGCTTGCTCCAACTGAGCGCGTAGTCGCTGCAATTCTTCATTATTTTGCTGAACTTCTCTTTCCAATTGGGCCAACCTGTCTGATAATTCTTGGTTCCTTTCCTGTAGCTCAGCTACTTGACCCGACTCTTGGGATTATAACCTCTCGAGCTCCCTTTGTAAGCTAGCATGCTCTATCTGCACATTCTGTGTGAGACACGCTTTTTCTATTTCCCATACTTTTTCTTTGGCCAACAAGACTTCTATCCTTCCTTTAATGGCCTTGAGCTCATCTTCTACCTTCTTCAGCTTGTGAATTGACTTAAGAAAGTCAGTGGTCACCACCTATTGTGTCTCCTCCATTAGCCCGAATTTATCCTATGGTTGGGTAATACGCAAGTCCAGTCCAATGGCATGGATGTCATAGTCATCGAGTTGAATTTCTCCCTATAGTTTGGTAACATTGGTATGCATGGTTCTGAAATGCAATGATTGATGATCTTTGTTATAAATTATCTAGAATCTAGGCTCCGTTGGATTCCTAACATCCTTTTCCTTTTTCTTCTGGAGTCAAAGAGCTCGAGATTGCTTTGTTGTATCGCTCTACAACAAGAGTTGAGTTGGTGATCTAATACGTTCGCTTGCAAAGGGTGTGTCGGGAGGGACAGCAAAAGGGAATGAGAGGTGGGTGACCTCAAAAATTTTCTTCTTTGCAAAGGAAATCGTGAGTGATGAGAAGGGAGGAATATTCCAAATCCTAGGTAACAAAGGCATGGGGGGACTCATGGGGAATGATGGTGGTAATGGAGATGCGGTGGGCTCCAACTGCTACAAAGGTTGAGTCAGAATTCACTCAGAGGAGCCAATAGGGACAGTGACTTCGGATACCAAAGGGGTGGTAGCCATGGATACGGATGAGGAGGCAAATGAGGAGACAGTTGAGGCTCTTACTAAAATAGGGGTAGCTCAAGGGGAAGTGAAAGCCATATGTCCGATATGAGAAAACTGGGAGAAACCTCCCGCAACCATTGTAGTGGGGACAGAGAAAGATAGGCCCACACTTAGAGTGATGGGTTCCATAGGGATCATGGAAGAAACAAGAGACTGTGAGCTGAGAAGAGAGGGAGAAAAAGATACCTAAGTGGTAGATTTTGTCTCTCACCCTTGGCCTATCGCAACCTCCTGCGAACCACCTCCTGAAGCAGTACCAATGCATTGTCATTTGCTTGGTGGAGGGTTCCCCACATCTACTATTTTTTTTGATTGTTGCGTTCCTCCAAGATTTCCTTTGGCCCAGGGTTAAGATTGCGAGGACCTTGATCGTGAAATATTCCTCTACACACTCCTAACAGCTTTGCTAAGTTGTGTCGTTGTTTTCTATTTTTGCTTCCCCTTTTTAGAGCATGGTGCAACATCTTCAGGGTCAGCCTTCTCCTCATCACTCGCATCAGAGTCTATATGTTCTCTATTCTAGAGAGTATCAAAATAATCATCGGTGTTGAAAACCGATGGGTGTTGGAATGGGGCAATGGGGCTCTTGATCTCCTGGTGATAAATCCAGAAATCGTTGATCTTTTCTGTCTTCCAGCCATGTTCCCTTATCAAACTATTATGGAGAGTAACACCTATTTGGCTATTTTTTTTCTACCTTCCCCTTAGGGAGTTAGAACCTGAGCCATGACGGCCTTTGATTATCCTTTGGCATGAGTGCTAAGTCCACCCATAATCTGCTAATGTCATCCAGAGGATTTCATCATGCTTCCCAGTAAGGTTGAGGTATATGTTTTACCTTAATAAATGTGTCGCCCAAATCATCCTCAGGGTTGTAGTCCCACTTATCGCAAATGAAAACTAGCCCGAGGTGTTCCAGCTTTGCCTCCAGTAGCTCTGTTGATTTATTTTTTACCATGACCATTGTTTTGTAGCTCATAGGGCATTCTAAAAATCCCCTCTTCTTCTTCTTTAGATCAGAGAAAAAGGTCCGGTCCATAATAGCTAGTTGTCGGAACACTTCAAGGGCCAATACCCGATTGATGACGAATGTAGGGAGTCGGATTGGCTCTTCAGAAAATCCACACACTCAGATGAATGTAAATTCCTCCCCGAGGAACCAGTCACACTTGGGGAATAGGGATTGCATCTAGTTGGTTTGGTCACATGATAGGCGATAGTAGTCATTATCCTCGCCCAAATCGTGCAAAATCAGAATCAAGAAATTGTTTGAAAATGCATAATAATCATAGGTGGAAGATAGGATGGGATTCCTTAGTGAAACTGGCTTCCGATGCTTCTTCTCATCAAATATTGACAACTCTATTTTCTCCCTGAAGAAATTGAGATTCTAATGTAGAAACATATAGGCAAGAAGAGAAGGATATCTAAACTTACCAACAATTTCGAACTCAACAATCTGCTTCTGCATATCTTTTACAATATTTTTTGTGAAATCATACCAAAAAGGGTCTTTTTGCCTCCTTATTTGGAAACCCAAGCCCCACTGAGATTCAAACATGATCATGTCATGATCCAAGCTGAACACAAAATCCATGATGGAGAAGGAATCTTGCAAGTCTGCTTGGACTAATTTAGCACGATGATTCAGATTTTTTAATGGCTACTAGAAATCCTAGGGCCTTCCAGTCTCCGCATTATAAAAGTCAAGGGAATTCCTTCTACCCTTCCATAATTTTGAACCCTTTTTCTAGTTGAACTGCTCCATCGGCAATGCTCTGGTGCTATTCCCAAGAATGCACAACATGTCCCTAAGGGCCTTTGCAGTTATCACTACTCTCAACCTTCTTCCCTCGATGGCGCCAATCGCTGGATTGAAACATCGAATACTTTCGTGAATTATTTCTAGGAAGTGGTGCACATAAGGGACCATATATTGTGGGATCCCACAGAGCCATTGCTTGTATGATAGTTGATGGTTGAAGGCTTTCTTCATTCTAGAAAAAGTAGCTTCCCTCAAGCTCTTAGGGTTAGTTTTGAGGACGGGGTCATAAATGTTATCCCACTCTTCCTTTACCAAACTTGCATCCCTGAGAGTCCGCTTCTTGGTTGTTCGCGTGCAAAACCACTTTGGCTTTTCTGGGATTCTAGGCGTAGCGTAGGACTCATCTTCCTAAAAAATATTGACCATGGGTTTTGCGAGCATCGCATCGGCCAAACTTTGAGACGTTTCGCCTGGCTCGTTCATCTGTGGATTCTGAGCTACTTTGAGGGCAATGGATTCCATTTTTCCTTTCACTTCTGAAACTTTTTATGCGTCTCTTATTAATTATGCACTTTGAAAATTCTATGCACCAACTATGTATCCAAAAATCCTTCTTTTCTTTGTTAAAACAACCACATGCAATACTTAGCCTTTTCTGTCCTCCTTCAAGTGGTAGATGACAGTTTCTTTTTTTGCATTAAATTCGGCATGTATTTCTAGACTTTTGGTTTGTGCAAAAGAACTACTTGTCATTTTGAAATGACAAGGATTCATAATGACCCCAGGTACCTACCACCCATGGTGTGATTTTCCTTGGAAATTGTGTTGGTGATTTGAAGACAGACTAAGCGTTGTTTGTCGTGGTAATCAATACCTTGAACGGAATGATTATGCCAAAGTATGTGATAAGCATCAAATAAATACGCATCCTTTCTTGGATTTTGAGGAAAACCTATAGGATTATGTACCTCGGCGTCCGACCGAATAGACTACCATCGGATACTGCCACCAGCTTGTGTTAATTAATTAGCTTGCCTTAATTTTGTATGCAATAACTCGTACCTGCAGCCACAATTGGGTGAGAGTCTCGAGCGAGCCTTGGTGCAGTGTTTGAGGTGGTACCTATTTAACCTCATGCTTATGGTATGCCGATTACCACTCTTATCCTTGTTTCTTCTATAAATAGGCACCTAGGCAGTAGGGAAATCAAAATTAGCAATTTTTAAACAAAATTAGCACTAGGTGATTGGCTTAGCATTTGGTATTTGTAGTCTGTATAGTATTAGCATAGAGTTCCACTTTAGGCATCTTGCATAGAGTCTCTACCCCATAGTCCTATAGGTTTTGACACTATGAATATCCTAATTAGACTAACCTCCCATAAATCTCAAATGACCTTTTTGGGTGAGATTTCAACTAGACACTTGAAGAGGATGACAAAGAATAAGCATTATTTGGCAATCATAGCCATAAAATAGGTTCTAGGGCAACTGCCTCAAATATGAGGACAAGTACAAAGTGAATTTCTGATATGTGCTCCCATTTTGTGGCATCGATGCTTGACATCCAAGTCCCTAAGCCACTTATCATATGTCCGGTGAAGGAAATCTTTCCAAAGAAGTATCTGAACGGCCTCGGGGAGGTGGTCGAAAATGATGCATTTGGTGGAGGAATCCTGACTACGAGCGATCTTCATAGGTTTATTGAATAATATGCGGTTTTCCTATGGTTGTCATTCCTAAGCGGTTTCCACCTTCAGTCGCAAGAGGTGCATTGCCAAAAGGTCACCCGGGCCTATCACTTTCTCTTTTGAATCTACAATGTGGTGTCGTTCTATGATATTGATTGGTACACCGATTTTAGGAACCTGGTGTTCCCTTCACCACCTATCATTGCTTGTCTGGATGGTGTCGTTGGCTCAATCACTACAACTGAGGATGATATGGTTATGGATTTTGTTGTTGTTGTTGCCTCTTCTCATGACTAAAGATTTCCTCCTTATGATTTTAAGACTAAAACTCGCTAGTCTTTTTGTATATAGCCTGGAAAAGGCTCCATAATATAGAAATATATATAAGTATATACTTTTCAAAACCATGGCCTCATAGCCATTTTTCTATTGTACTTATCAAAGTATATAAATATAATAAAGATATGGATTATGTTTAAAATTTATTCCTTGCTACATATTTCGTGTTCCTTCTGCATATGTGTTATTCTCTGTATCATAATGTGAATTTTCGTTGTATCATGGATTAGGAAGACCAGTCGAACAAACAAAAGAACAAAGAGGAAAATAACCACAATAATTACATATTTACATGGTAGAATTGTCTAATCGAGCTCTATAGAAATTTTAAGGTGAATTCCCCTGATGGGAACCCCTATCGCTTTTCTCTCTACGCTTTTTGATTTAAATGCCTCATATTGCCTGTACTGAATTATTATGAATGAACCCTCCCAAAATTTGTCAGATTCCTCATTTTGAATGAGTCTTGTTGTCTGCTCATTGAATTTTAACATTAGGCCCTTAACATCTAGTCTATGGTCCAAACAGTCATCCAACAGAGAAAAAACACTTGAACTTGCCACATTGTGTACGATTGATCCCATGGAGGGTAGTGGGTGATGATTTCTTG
This sequence comes from Sequoiadendron giganteum, assembly GCA_007115665.2. Taxonomy (NCBI): domain Eukaryota; kingdom Viridiplantae; phylum Streptophyta; class Pinopsida; order Cupressales; family Cupressaceae; genus Sequoiadendron; species Sequoiadendron giganteum. The sequence goes on along the minus strand of CM021101.1, from coordinate 250,418,062 downwards.
GTGATGCTTGGTTTAAGTTGTGAAAATTGATACATAGGTAGATATATTTGTTCTTCTTTTGGATCGAGACGAGGCTAAACACCCAAATGTTAGGCTCGACTAAGAAGACCATTCTCGACTGAACTAGATTTGCAACCTTTGTGCACTATCAGTGCTTCAATCTTGGGACTTGCTGGCCTCTTTTTTTGGCAAGATGATTTAGCCTCTCTTTTCGGTTCTATTGCAGGATGGATGATGTCAGGATCATGTCCTCTGAGTTTATTGTATGACTAGGCCACCATCCCCTCATCATTTTCCCTTGAAAAGTGAATGAGTCTTTATTTACCTTGAAGCAGGACGTTCTTTCTGACTTTAAGTTTACTTTCATCTCTGATATGAAAATCCGTATAATCGCCTTCATTTGCTATGACCTTCCTCTTATTTTTTATAGTATTGTCAGAAAAGAGGCTTTCGGGAGTGACCAAACTCTTTGGAATCTTATGGATTTCTTGTTGAATGTCTTGTTCGCTGTTGGTTTTGGCAACCCTTGATTGGAATTTGTCAATAAATTCTCCTAACTACGAATTGAACAAGTCGATGTGTTCAATATTGTCAAATACTTGCCACCTCTAACCACCCTCTGGAGTTTCTGGTCAGAATATCATTCGCACAGAGCATTGGATATGCATTGGGTCATAAGCTGGTTTGAATTGGGATCGGATTTCAGCCATGTGATTCGCATCACCATGTTGTTCTCAAGGAACAACTTGAATATTGAAAGTTTCAAACTTCTCGATTAGGTCATGGACTTTTTCTTCATAGGATCTCATACGGGCCTCCTTTGCAGTATTGATATTTTGAACTTGATTGATGATTAGCTCGGAAGTCTTGAATAGATTTATTTACTTGATGCCCATTTTCTCTGCTAGGCTTAAACCTAATACAAGGCCTTCATATTCATCCTCATTGTTGGAACCAGAGAATTGGGACTAGAAAGATCTGACTGTCTTCTCGCCACTTGGGGAAGTTAGGAATATTTTAGCTCCTGCACCGATCTTGCACTTAGCACCATCGAAGTGTAGTGACCACAACTTTGCGATCGAAACGCCTTCGAGCTCTTGTGTCACCTTCGGGATGGCTTGGTCCTCATCATAAATGACATAAGTCCCTAATCCAGTGGCATGATAATTTTTGAAAGGGTCTTTATCAATGAACTCGCTTAGGACAACCTCCTCTTGATCGATCTGATCTCTAGTGATTTCTTCATATTCTAGAAGCTCAGTGCAACACATCTCCTCCTTAGTGATGGAGGTGTTAGTAGGATCAAATAATGTCTTAGCTTCATCTGCAACATGTTCTGAATGCAAAGGTTCAAACACCAGCTTCATTTTGGATCTGTGTCTGGTCCTTATAATCAGATACAACCAATCTAAGGAAAGGTATCCACCTAGTTTAGAAGTGAATTCCTTGGACAAGCACGGACCGAATATTGGAGGAATATCAATGATCACAATATCCTTCTTGACCATGTTATTGAGGCAAGCAAACAAAGTTAATGGAAGGTCCTTAATGATCCCCACAGTATTAACCATATTCCCATATAATTGCATGACTCCTTTATTGAAAGGTTTATAGCTCAGTCCTAGGGCTTCGTCTATTTTCCTGGGCATGACTGTTGTGTTCGCGTTAGATTCAATCATGGAGTTATGCATTAATTTCTTACCCACAATAAGGGTTAGGAAAAACACCCTTAGGTTAGGTTTACCTTCGCTAACTTTGATTGTGGGTTCTTCCTCTTGATCAGTCTGATCTCTGGTGATTTCCTCAGTATTAACCTCTTCTAAAGTATTCATGATAACTTTGGTCAAAGGTGATTGATCAATAGCCTCCCCTTGAAGTGATTGCTCCTTTGGTTATGTGATTGGGTCCTCTTGGAGATCCCTTTGTAGCAATGTCTTATGTTTCAAAATGACTAAGATCTCCCACAGGAACACATTAGCTGATGATTTTTTCAATTGTTCCACTACAATGAATGATGGTAGACTTGGAATCTTTTTCTCTTTAGCTCTTGTTGTTATGATCTCCCTTTGTAGCGGGCATTGTGGTACCATTACAGAGGCATTAAGTTTATGGTTGGGGGCACTTTTAGGTTGGGGACTGACTAATTGCAAGATGATTGTTTCGCCTGTGAATCTTCCTTTGGAGTGAGTGTTGTAATCAGACTGCACTTGCGAGGTCTGTAAAGTGGATTCTTCGATTGTGAACATTGCTTCTTCTCCTTCCATCCATGAAAAGAGGGCATGGTCGAGAGCTATACCATTCTCTTGTTCTAGATACATCCCTTGCATTTGAGTAGTGAGTACCGCATTTTCCATTTGCGAAAAGGTATATGCATAACCCCCATTGTCTGACGTTGCACCTTGGTTGCGTTGCTCCGCCACCTTCTATTGTAGATTGTTGTGTGGGAATTTTTGGGGCATATGTGAATCACCACAAGGGAATCACCAAGGGTTGTCGTCATTGATCGAATTTTTTTGCCCCGCATTTAGCTCTTTTTTAGAGCTTAGGTTGACATTCTCCAATGAAGTGGGTATCGGTACTATTTGAATTGTTTTTTGCGTCTAAGGATTTGTGCAAGTGCCTCCTGCGAACTAGTTTTTTTGGTAAGAGGACCTTCCACCTTGATAATTCTGATAGGGCAGCTTTGGAGGAGTATCTTGGTTACACTTGATGGCAGTTATCTCATTGGACATAGCTCATAATATTTCCTTTATTTCACTCATCTCATCCTTCGAGGAACTGGGTGCAACTTCTACGGTATGCTTGTGTATGTGTACACAAATTGAGGAGGAGCAGTTGTAGTGGTAGGTGGCATTTCCTAGGCAAAAATCGGTAGTTCAGGGAATATAGGCATGATGGGTCAAGGCGGTAACTTTCCAACATCAATCAAATTGTTCTATTCTTTAATCGTGGCACTATAGGCATCTGGTAGAGTGGTTTCATTGAGTGATTAGATCATCATTGAGATATCAGTGTTGATGGACTTCAGGTAAAACATGAATGCCAAATCAGGTGGTGGGTGGATTGCAGCCTCAATTCTTTGCCAAGTTATATGGAACCGAGCGTTGAAGTCAGTCAAGGCCTCATATGGAGCTTGCTTGATGATCTCTAGCTAGTGATACTAGGAAGACCTATCTCCGTCGTTCGAGAATATTTCATAAAAAGGATCGCCAAGCTGATCCCAAGTGTCGATAGAGTTCGTCGACAAAGTGTGATACCAATCTAATGCTTTTCCTCTTAAATAAGTTGCGAGAAACCTCAGTGCTACGTTCTGGTCTGTAACTCCGTATACCAAACATACGTCTGCCACATCTTGCATATGTTCGGATGGTGTTCTTGAGCCATCTCTGGTGAATTTAGGAATAAATTTGAGAGCAAAGACCAGGATGAGGGCCCAAACGACAAGCGCTACTGGTGTTCTAAGAGGACTTTCAACATCCCATGCCACATAGTTTCGGTTAGCGATTGGTAACATGGTTGGTGGAGGGGTCAGGATTTTTGCGTGACAGGTTCTAGTTGGTACTATTCCTAGCGGTGGTACCAACAAACTAGGGTTATTTTTTGTTTGGGATCTTGTGATAGGTTGATGGATCATATACTTTCTTAAGGCCTAAGCACATTTAGAAGGTCTCATCGGTCGTTCCAGGAAAAATAAAAACTATTGATGCCAAAAATTGGCAAGGTAACAGCCCTTTGTCATGGGAAACTCAGTTAAACGGGGGACCTATTGCACCTTCAAATTTTAAAGAAGTCAATTTCTTCTATAACTGGGGTTTGGAATGGGAAAAGGAAGCAGGCATAAAAATAAAAGATCTAACTAGGGCAATGCGTCAAGATTTAGATGTAAGGCACAATAGACCTATCTTATAGATACGGTTTAAGGGCCCGTTCAACAATCTGCTATGTCCCAAAATAACAAACATCAAATAGAAAAACCTGGATAGTTCATTTCATGACATAAAATAATTTGCATAGAGATTTACTGAACAAAAAGAGTTGGAGACATGGTTCTAAATCAGTGTTCTATTCAAATCATTGAAGTTGCAAACAAACTATTCAGTAACAACACAGTATAATGTTATCCTATAGTTAAGAAACAGAAAGGCCAAATTACAAGGGTACAGTCTTTGAGTCTTTACAATTTTCTAACAAAAAAAAAGGCCTGGTGTCTCCCTAATTCTTTTGTTGATATTTCAAAAAACTTGCTTCTTCTTCTGAAGAAGCAATATATATAGCCAGGGGCTTCCACCGCTTAAAGGGTTGTAACAAAAAAGATTCCCCATCATGAACCCAGTCATTCGTGAGCCAGATGCATCTTCTGCAAATGATGGTAGTGGTCCTGGCTTACCCTATGTGAACAAGTGTCACCTCCCAGTGAAGGCAGTTAGAACACATGATAATATATGGTAGCTTGCCGTTCGCACCACTCCTTCTAATGAAGATGCACCAAAAGGACACGTGGCATAATTTTGCAACTCATGGTTTATCCTCCCTGTCCTTTGACAAGAGCTTATGATGAGGAGACATGTGGTAGCATTTCTCTATCGGCACTGCTTGAGGGGCCCGCCAAAGATTGCACGAGCGGAGGCTAAGTGGCATGCGGTCGGGGCCCGACAGAGAGTGATATGAAAGCAGGCTTAACATGCCTGATTTATTGACACATGGGGGTAGAATGGGGCTCAAAAGAGAAGGGAAGGGAAGCTCCCCTTCGGTGAGCAATTAGGTGACACGTGGTAGTTGTGAGTCAAGAACACCGAAAAACTGGCATGGAGGCTGTAAAAGCATCAGGCGCAATCGGAAGTCGAGAAAAACATCACAAACAACCCGAAGGGAGCATGGGGTATACTAAATATCCATAATATGCTTGACCCTATTGTATTGGCATTCCTCACTACAAACTCTGGCTACCTCCGCTCTCGCAGAAAAACCACCTCATATAAATTCTATTAATATGTAGCCTCCTACATGAGGCACTCTCTCTCTAATATGTCTATCCATGGTCACCATGGAGTCTTGTACAATCTCCACCTAAATGCACCAACCTTTCTTAGTGTCTCTCTCACCAATACTAGCATCTCTCTCTATTGTAACTATCACAACCTATACCTCAGTAGCCTGTCGATGGGTGATATTTGGGTCATGCTCCGATGCCCTTAAATCCTTATCATCTATTGCTTGGTCTCTCTCGACAGTCCTTTATATGAGTTGTGTGGTGACATGGTCACACTCTATCTTATACCCATCACTCTCTCTGTGCGCTTGATCTCTCTCTAATAGTACAAGAGCTAAAAACACAACTACATTTTGTCCATGATTTCCTCCCCCTACCCCCTCATCCTGAGGAGGGTCTTGTATTGACACCTACTGATCATGTTGAGGATCTTGTTGGGGTTGATCCTATTATGGTGGCTTCTAATGTGGAGGTGGCTATTGAGCATCATGAATCACAACTTGTTTGATCTCTGCCTCTTCTCGCTACCTCATCCAGGGAGCTCTACCTGCCTCTCCCTCTGGATTTCATCTATGACCACCCACTACCCTTGGACCTCCTAGTGGATGAGTGAATCTTAATGGTTGCCTTTGGGTCCACCAAGCTGCATAATCAAGAGTAGTCCTCAGATCGTCTAGACCACCTGTCCATCCCCACGACTGAGGATAAATTTGTGCCAACTCTTTGAGAGAAACCTATACTACCACCATTCCTCCCCAAGTAGTTATCTCTTTGGTGGTACATGAAAAGATAGCATGATAGTCATCTATAGGAATGACTTGTTGCTCTCTGAATTGTCTCATAACTCTGTCTGGAAAATAGCACTCAATAATATTAGTATAGCCTATAAGTCATTGTGTCTGTCGACAGAAGGGTAAATGCACATGATCATTAGACCACACCTCAATCTATAAGTATGGCCTCTATATTAACTTGGCCATATCATCAAAAATACCTCTCCAATAGGGAAACCCATGAGTTTTCCTTTGTGTAAGCTAGGAGCCATACCTATAAACTAGTGGATCCCCTGGATCCCTATTTGACTCACTAATGGGTGGAGTGACCACAATCCTCTCCCATACCCATACATGAAGTAATTTGACTCTAGTAGATAAGCTGGTAGTGTCCCTATAGCATACCCAAGGAATGTCATGATATAAATGTGTAAGGATGCAAGGTCTCCATGTGTATGTAATACCCTCTACAACCATGCCCTCGATAACATGTCCCCATCCAACATGGAATCCTCACAATCTCATGTTTGGAATCAGTGGTCCCATGATCAAGGTAGCTAAACATATGACTATCTCATAGGTCTCTGTAATATGGTTGAAGATCTAGTTGACCATCAATGAGATCCTCCTCTCCGATTAGTCTCGCCATAGACATGGCACTTGCATCCATGTTATAGATAACTCGAGCACCTACAATCGGCACTATGAGGATGTTCCAAAAATCCTCCAATGTAATTGTGCACTCTCCTATCAGTAGATGGAAACTGGTTGTCTCAAATCTCCATCTCTCAACCAGTGCAATCATCATCACTCTGTGAGCCCTAATCTTAGGCATGTAAGTGATGTGTAGTCCAACAAAATGAAGAAATAGAACCTCATCCTCGCCTATTTTGGCCATCCAAACCATGATCTAAGGCCTCCACTCTCTAGAGTAGATAGGGCAAAGTACCTCTTGGAAGCATGAAGCCAACGATGTCAATTTTGCAAAAATCTAGTAAAAATCCTAATGTTTGACCTAAAATAGAAAACATGTCACTGCATAACAATCAGATGCAGGTTCTTTTTCAAATGTGTTGTTATCCCAATTTCAGATGCAGACACATCATCAAACATGTCTCTATCTATGCACCGCTTTAGTGCAAACGCGTCACCCCTTGCAAATGTGTCACTTTGAGCAAAATGGAAATTGGTGATTGCAAATGCACTCTATTGGGTTTCAAGCGCATTGATCAACAAATCATCACATTTATTTTCCTACCTTTGGATAGTAATTAATGCACTTAAAATCAAACAAATAAAGATATATGTACTGTTGGGCCCGCTCTCGCGGACCTCTAGAATTGTCAAACTCTATCTACGTGGTGTGGGGCACAAGGTACAAGCACCATCGTAAAAGAATGTTTGAGCAAAGTGAAAGCTACGAGCACTGAAATTTTCTAAAGTTGGGTGTGCAAATGAGGATATTTTGAGCTTAATTGCCTATAAATTACTCCCAAAACCTAGTGTTTCGCTCGTGACCACCTTATGTTGTCTTTTTCGAGCCTCACTATCAATCTTAGAAAAGATGGGATCCCTAGGGCCTAGTTTTTTGTCCTCTTTTCAACTAAACTATTCATGAACTCTTAGCATGAGCTCGACCTAAAAATTAATTTTTTAAGCCAACCTGTTGAGGGGGTAGCCTAGCATCCTATCGTTCGCCTATCATCCACTCAGGAATAGTGGAGCATCAAAAAAAAATTGTCCAAACAACGATTACCTTTGAAACAATGTAGCAAGTACATTGTGTCAAAGAGAAGCAAAATGTAGAATGAAAAAATGCCTAATTCATAGATCACACATTATTAACATTTCATTTTGGTGTCATATTCATTATTAATATTGCATTTTCATCACTTTCATCATGAATTCCCCTTTTAACACCATTTTTTATTTAATTAACCTATTTCCTCTATTAATTAAATAATTCCAAAATTATTTAATTAATTCATCATTTTTCATTAATTAGTTTATTTCCTCTGTTAATTAAATAATTTTAGATTATTTAATTAATTCATCTTTTTTCACTAGTTTTTCTCTTATCAACCTTAATTGAATAATTTTAATTATCTAATTAGCCATAATCTAATTTTCTTCTAATGTATCATGATTAATTAATTTTGAATTATTTAATTATCTAATTCCCTCCCACTTGCATGGAATATTATTTATTAACAAGGAATATCCTAATCCTCCATAATTAAATAATATAAAATTATTTAATTGTTTTAATTTCCCTCTCAAAGGCATATTCCCATAGAATATTCTTTTTTTAAATGTCCTAAAATATCTCAACCTTCTCATTCATCCTCAATCATTCATTTTCTTGATCTAATCTTCACCCTTCATTTCAAAATATCTTAAACCAATTTCCTTAAATTGTGGAGATATTTTGAGTTCAAATTAATATTGGTCCATGATCCTCCTTGATTCAATCTCATTCATTGATCTTAAGATCTAATCTCTACCATTGATCTAAATCTTGAAAATCTATAAAATAACCCGCATCCCTCCATAATCATAACCTAGAAGCATTTGAGCTAATTCATATCACTTGAACATTTGAGCATGTGAGCAATTTATCACTATCTAGGTCATCATTTGAAGCTTTTGCAGTCATGGGAGCTAATGAATTGAGCAATCCAACATACTGGATCAACCATTCAAAATGGAATAATAGGTTTGCACATGTTTGATTTCAATTTTGAATTGGGTTTTCATTGTTATTGTTGATCTCTAACTTATTTTGCATTCTATTTCATTTGTAAGTGGGATTTGATCATTGTTCTTGATTTGGGTATTGTGAATTCTAACCCTAGTTGAATAATTCATGCTTCATTTCCATTTTTCACTAACCCCACGTCACAACATCAATATTTTTTTATTTCTAAGCTCTCCATGTGAACAATTAATACAATCTTTTAACATCTTTATGAGGAATTGGACCTCTACACCGAATAGGTTTTCTATTACATCTTTCTTTGGGGTTATGTAATTTTAATCTCTTCCATTGAGGTGACATTGTTCTCTTCCCCTCTCCTTTAATATTTATTTATTAGTGTAGAGCTCATTTATGTTGTAGGTCCTTGTTGGATTCCATCTCCCTTTCAATATATTTTACACACACTAGTTTTCTAATCTGTTGTAGACCTTAGTGTTAGAAATTATAGCATTTATTTTTGTTGCTCTTATTTCTTATGCACATAAGATAGAAGCATGCACTATTTTTATCCTCTTTATCATTGGTGGTTGTGGAGGTAGAAAGACTAAAATAAGGGTTTGACCATTCTTTACAAACACCTATACATCCCAACCATTTTTCCTTTCTTGCAATTACAAGTTGTTCTTGGTGAAGGTATTCAATCACATGAGGGTTTGTTGATATCTTCCCTTCTCCATCATTTTATTGTTTTCCTTTGAATAAATAGATCAAATCTTGTTAATTTTTTATTTCTATTGTTGCCTCATGATCTACCTAGTTGTTCTCATTTTATTTTTTATGTAGACTTGTCATGTTACCCAATGAGAGAAGCAAACCTGGGTCATTCCTAGCATACAAACTATAACACATTGCATTGATATCCATGTAATATATTGGCATCCCTCATAGAGGCTTCCAGATTTAGTTTCCAAGTTCCTCTCTATCTTTTATTTATACTTATGTACTTGTCTCATTAGATTTATATCTTATCAATCTATAAATATGCAGTTTCTAATTTCTATTGTGTTTAACTTGTTAGAAAACTTTAATTTCTCAAGGGTAAAAAATGTTTAGCTAGATTAATTTTATCTTTTGTTAGTTTATTAGTATATTAGTTCTTTCCTAGAAGAGATTATTGATCCTAAAGTGGTTTCCACTAAAATCATTTGATGAAAGAAACTAGTTTTTCTTTGTTGAATCAAATTTCATACACTATAGTTTGTAGGTGTCTATAACCCTAATAAAGATGATGATGAAAACCAAATAAGGTCTGATGTCCACTTGGATGGTGCAACCTATAATTTTCTCCAATTTTATTGCATTATTAGACAATTATGTGCAATATTTAGATGATATAGATTGATTATTTTGGAGATACGATAAGTCTTAAAAATGTGCATTAGTATCACAAACCATGAAAAATTAACGTTATCACATTCCATAAGAAGGACTTGGAAATTTCATTAGATTTGTACATAGAACCCAAGTACATTATCACAAATTATAAGTAAAGTACTTTCAATAGATCTTAATACTAAATATTATATTATAGTGTTATATATTCACTCCTTATGGATATTGTGTATAAAGATGACCCTTCCTTTGTATTGAGTCTACAAATGTGATGTTGAAAACATGTTTATTGTCCATTTGGGAATATGAACATATAACAAACTTGAATTTGGTCCTTTCGCATTGTGTGTTGGGAATACCTAAATTTGACTCCATAAGACTTTTTAGTAGTGATCTTTAATGACCCTTTTGACTTTAGTTGGGATTATTTGGTTATTGCACCTCTTAAATAGATATGGGATTCTTTATTAAACTATACATATACAAGATATCCTTGTGAATATAATATCAATATGAGAACATTGGATTATATCTTGGAAGTGAGTCTAAGGTGATATTGTCTACCCTTTTCTCATTTTAAAAATTAAAATTTAGACATTTTACTCTATATTTTATTGTAATAAATCTATTTTAATTCAATCTTACATCATAGTAAAATCAAAAGAAATCTTATGAAATCACAACATTGCAAAGATATATTAGATTTTTTAGTCAACTTCTCCTTCATGTCAATAGATGTTCCCCAAAACATAACTTATATAATTTGTATCAAATTTGAGTAAACAAAATGTTCATTTAAGAAAACAACTTTTAGACAAGGTATCAATTTTGAATAAACAAACCGTCTATTTATATAATAAAAAATGTGTCTTACATTGATTCTAATGCTCCCACAAACCATAAGTGAATATGTACTTCACATGTCTTAGTGATCATTTATATGAAATGTGTATAGTTCTTTTATTAAAAAAAATAGATCATAATTTATTGAATTTTTTATTTTATCGTTTATTGAAAATTTAATTTTATAATTTATTGAAAATTTTAGTTTATTAGTTCTATTAGGGTTTAGGTCTTATATTTTTTTATGTTAGTCAATATCACTTCTTATGTCATATTATTTCTTTGAGCAATATTTTTCTTTATTTTTTATATTTATTGTGGTTGATTAGTTTTTCACGCATGCAATAATTATTTTTGTCTTATTAAATTCCCTCAAACTTCATCAACCCACTAATTTTCATTGGTGTTTATGATTTTATGGAACATGAATATGGATCTACCACAAAAGTAGCCCAAGAACTGCATGTTTCCAAAGTGTTCCACAAGATATGTATTTAGAAACACCTCTGAATATGGTCCTACCCATCCCAAAAATTGATAGTGTCTAGAGAAAGCTTAAAAATATTACTTTAATCAAGTATTTTGTTGGAAGGATTCCCCCTAAAATAATTCTTAAAGAATGGGTGACAAAGGTCTAGGTCTCACATGGATTTATGTTGTCCAAAACTTCACCAAGGGGTTCTTCCTTTTTCATTTTGCTAAAACCAAACACATGGAATCCATCATCAAGCATGGCCCTTGGTATGTCCATGCATCCCTTCTTGTTTTTCAGACCCTAGACCCAAGATTATGTTGTCTCTAATGAGAGATATCTTTGAGTCCTTTCTTAGGTGGAATTGATTTTTCCATATAATCTCTTTTCAACCCACTCATAAAAAATCATTTACATTGTAAATATTTTTTCCAAAGATATGGAGTCAGATGATATTTAGATTGGTCAAATGATACATTAGTGTGTTATTTATTTGAACCTACCTAACACCTCCTATAAGTGTCAATCTTTTGATCATAAGATTAGATATTTTTCTCTATTCACTCCTTGAAAGAAGCTTATCCCAAGCTTGTAAATGGCGGTTCAGCTCCAAAGGAGGATATATGGACAAAAGTTGAGAATTGTGAGAATAAATAGAATATTGGAAATGGTGGTATACCACCCATAAATTCCAGTGGCAATGGTGGAATACCACCTAAATACTAGGGTGCTATTCTTTTAAAACCTCAAGACAAGGGAAAAGAGTTTGTTCCTTTCGATGGTGAATCATCCAAAGGCAAATTAACCTCAATTTTCTAGGTCTCTACTTCATGCTTTTGTGTTGTCTTCTCAAATAGATACTTTTATTTGTTCACCCACCTCTTCTCCTCTAGCAGTTCCATGATGGTCTCATAGTCCAATTGGAAATTTAGAAGAAGGCAAGTATATTCCAAATAAAAAAGGCATAATCAATTAGTAATTCAATTAGTTAGCTTTAAACACTTCTAGAAGGTGATTCTTTGCAAAATAGCTATGCAACTTTTAACCAGCTAGTTAGTGAGGATATAACTTGATTTTCATTGATGAATTTTATCTCGGGGAGTGTCTAAATTCTTTCATACCTCAAAAGAAAATAATTTTTGTGAGAGACTCAACAAAGATTTCCAAGTCTAGACATTATCTATTACAAGAGGTTAAAAAAATGTTTTCTGTTTTCTATTATTTTTCATGTCCTATGACTAACTAGTCATTTTTGTGTAGTGGTCATGAAATGAGTCATGGTGGTGGTGTTACCTTTCTCTCTCCCAAATGGTAGTCTCATTTAGTAGAACAAGCATGTGACCCCACTAACTAGGTTTTATGGGTTCTTTTCAATATTGATAATATTCCTTTGGAGTTATTGATTTTATGCTCCCAATGATGTGATTGAAAGATCTCTCTAGAGATGGGTCATTGATGCAATTCATGTATCTTCTTGGGTCATGCACGGAGATTGTAATATGGTGGAAATAGCATCGAAAAATGTGGCATGTTGCTTATTTGATGGACAACTAGCTAGAGAGAAGCTAATTGGTACCACATGCACAACAAATTGGGGCTTTATAACCTCAATCTTTGTTGTTTTCATAACCAACCAAAGTGGTATACATGGAGAAATCTCCATTTTGGATTTGATGGTTTACAAACAACTTGACAGGGCCATGTCTAGTACCACATACACAACAAATTAGGGTTGTATAACCTCAATATTTGTTATTTTCGTAACCAATCAAAGTGGTATATGTGGAGCAATCTTCGTTTTGGATTTGATGGTTTACAAAAAACTTGATATGTTTGTTCAATCTTTCTTTTCCTTTTCCATTTGGTTCCCATTGTTAGTGGAGCTTTTGTCAAACATTTTCCTTTCAAATCACTTTCGTATATGATTTTGCATAGAATGACGATTTGCTAAACCCAATGATAAAAATATAATTCTTTCTAATCGCATCTTTGTTGACTCATCAACCCAGTGTCACCCATTTATGACGTCTAGAATTTAGAACCACATCCTTGTCATCAAATCAAATGGATGAAGTTGTGGAATAATGCACATCCTGCTTACTTTGTATTTATGGATGTCAACTAGCACATTTCCACTACCACTCCTATGAGGCCATCACATCAAAGCTCTAGCTTGCCACTATTGACTTGAAGCTAAGCCCTTTGCTCGCAACTTCATGGTATTAAACTCTTTCAACAAAATCAAACTTCCAATAACTATTTTGCTAGAGGGGCCCAAATCAAATCCTATCTTCACAAGCTTGAAATGGGAGATAAAGTTTCTAAGGTGTTCTTTCAATCTTTGATCCTATCTTCACAAGCTTGAAATGGGAGATAAAGTTTCTAATGTGTTCTTCCAATCTTTGCTTGCTTGCCACACTTCTCACTATCAAAATGAACCGAGGCCCAACATCTCTTATCAACACTTCTAGCTATCACTTAGGCTTTTGTGCAACATTATGAGCAAGTTTTTAGATTTAAGAGTAGACTCCTAAATGTGCTATTACCTTACAACAATGTTTGGATGTGATCCCTTGACAAATTATATAATCTCAAAGAGATCTCTATAAGAAACTTCTAACTAAAGTAGATCTTCATGAAGTTGTTTTCTCCATGAATAATGATAAAACCCCTAGTTGTGATGGATTTCCTTGTGAATTCTACAAGGCCTTATGGGATATGATTGGTAAGGATATTCACATAATCTTGAAGCTTTTCATTCTAAGTCTTTAGATAATGTTATCAATAAAGGTAATATTGAGTTCATACTAAAGTCTAGGGATTCAAATGACATTTGCAATTAGAGACTAATCACTCTACTCAATGTTTCCTATAAACTCATTACCAAAGCTCTTTCTCTCAAACTTTATCATCTCCTTTCTTTGGTTGTCTATCATGAGAAAATTAGCTTTATCAAATCCAATTATATTCTTGACAACATCATTGTTATTTGGAAAGGAATGGAATATACTAAGCATTCTCAACATCAAGTCATTTTCATCAAGATTGATTTTGCTAAAGCTAATGACCACATTGAGTGGCCTTTAATCCTTGCTATGCTCTAAGCTAAAATATTTGGTCCCAAATTTATGTGCTCAATTCAAATGTTCTTTGTTGATGCTTCTACTTGCATCACCTTTAATGATCATTGGTTTGATGTTTTGGGATTTTTTAGTCTACTAGTTAGGATGTCCTCTGGATTTTGCTTTATATGTGCATCTTGTAGAAGGCTTTGGATACCTTTTGGATATTGTTGTGTTACTAAACCTTGTTAAAGGCATCACTTTGCCTTCTACTAATCAACGGGTCAATGTCTATTTTGTTGATGTCTCCTTTCTCACTCTCTTGGAGGAGGAAAACAACATCAAACACTCTAGTGCCTAAATATTTTTTGTAAAGCTTAAAGATCCAAGGTTCAATGGCAAAAAACATTACACAATATTTTTAGCTAAACCTACTTGGCTCAACTCTTAAGGGTGGAAATGGATTGATCATAGGGAAGTGTTTAGATTCTTAGGCATTCCCTTTGCCTTTGGGGTGTCTCCTTCCTCTTTATGGCAAGTTGTCATTTCTAGAGTTGAGAAAAAGTCGGCTTATTATATTACTAAAGCCATTTTCCCTAGATGGAAACTTTCAAGTGTGCTTTAAAATCCTTGTCTTTGTCATTAGAACATGATGTTACTAGGGGTTATACCATTATAACATTTATATATTATTTTAATATAAGGTTATAAAACCTTATATATGCTATATGCTTTATTAAGCATTCCCATTTAAAATAATTATTAGATTATTGATTATTTATAAATGGTAGATTTGTATAGATGTGACTAAGATACCTTCAAGTATTTTTCCATCCTTTCTCTTCTATTTAAGGAGCTCCCCTCTTATTAAGAGATTAATGAAATTTGGAGAATAATAGTGATTTTTATGACTATGCATAAGAGATATTATGTTTTAATAGACCATTCTATAAGTGTTTTATAATGAAATGGTGTTTTATGATTTTTTTAGCTAAAAAGGCTTTTCCCATGATATATTGTGTAATGTGTGTAATCTATGCTTCTATATGTCTCATGTTATTTATTTTATATTTTATTTACAATGATTAGTATCCTAAGATCTTGATTTCTAACACTAGTCATGTCTATTATTCTTCTTGTTGGCTGCCATCAAAAGCCTTGTATCAAAGGCTTAAAATTTTCGTAAGCATTTCTTGTGGGCTTCCTTTAACCAAAGCAAAGGATTTCATAGAGTGGCTTAGGGGTTTTGTTGCCTTAAAATTTTGGTGGGCTTGATTTAATTTGAGTCCAACATCAAGGTATAGCTTTGTCTGACGAATGGATTATTAAAGCCTTGGAGGGAAATGAAGCTTGGAAGGTTATGATTTGGTATTACATTTCTATAGGGATGCCACATGGTCATCAAGCTTGGAAGGGGCTTGGTTTTCATAATCTTTGTATCATGAATAAACCTATTCAAATACACAACACTTTTGTCATCAAATGCATAGAAGGCAATGGCCTTCGCAAAGGTCTTTCTATTATCAAGATTCTATTTGGTGATCTCTTCTTATTTCTTGCCAAGATCCACCCCTTGCTAAAACTACTTTGATTCATGATTTGAAATCTTATTGCAAAAATAACAAGACTCTTCCTAATCTTTTTTCTAGGACTACCACGGGTTTTCTTTCTTGTCTAGAGGCCAACATGGAGCACAAGGTTTATAATTAAGATTTTGAATCATTTCAAACCATTATTAATTTTGCTACTTCTCATATGATTCATAAAATTAGGGTGAGAAGCTTCAAATCTTGGTGGAAAGTTTGGAAATGGTGTCTAGATACACCATTTCGCAACTACAAGCCACACAAGGCATATGCTTGGCCTTCTCCACACCTACACATGGTTTAAAAGCTAAATAATTGATGGCTTCTATAGTCTTCTCTAGATAGTTGGCAAAATAGATTTAAGATTGTACGGTCAAATATCCTTGAGCTTAAACCTACTACTTTGCTTGATTATTTTATACCAAGGCCTCCTTATTGGCACTAAGCTCAACTAGGTGTTGTCAATCCTCACTCTTCATTACATGGCTAACCGAGCAATCTTAAGCACCTTTTTTGGTTTTGTCCCCAAGCTCAAGTTGCTTGGAATTGGATTTGACTTTAAGCCTTTCAATTCTAAGTCATTTTCTTGGCATATGATTCTTTTAAGTGATTGACTTGGAATTCCCATTAAGTTTGCCTAGATTTGTCATATTTGATGTGAGATATATTTTTAACATTTGGAAAGACAAACTACTATACTCTTTGATTGATCAATTGATCTACATTTTGCTCTGTATGCTAACATTATGATTTGTTCTAATGTTCTCTTGTAGAATCAAGTGAAAACAAGCAAAGTTCCACTTGAAATGGCACGCTTCTAGGTACTTTTGGATCATTGGGGTAATGCCCCATGTACAACTATTATAGTTCAAATTGACTCCACCCTTCAACAAGGGTTACTCCTCTCTTGCATGTCAACATGGATGTAATCAAAATGCTCATGGTGGACTTGACTCTCAGTGATAAGCTTCCCAACCTTGTCCAAGAAAAGCCAAGGACTGGTGTTTTGGATGACCTAATATTAGAAAAATCCCTTGCCTTGCTTTTGCTATTTTCTACTAAAGAAAAAGATTAAGGTCTCATTACTAATTGGGAGCTTGATGTTTGGGGAAATTATTCCCTCCCTTCCTCCCTCCCTCTCCTTCTCTATATACGGTTCTAATTTTGTGTCAATGCCACCGTAAAGATGGTGCAATTCAATTTGCCATTATGTTGTTTCTCGCATACATTTCCTATGATGCTCATAAATCAAATTTTAAGCCCTTATAGCCTACTACTAGCAGCTGAAATTTTCTTCCATTTGTGACTATATAGGTGCATGCTCACATGCATTTCCAAGAATGTCAATATTTCTCGCCCCCTTTATTCTACTCCCACCACATGACCTTTCAATCAACAAAACTATTAGTGCATCAAAGAGTTATATTTGTTTCTTTGAACTTATATATTGCTGAAATCTGTTTCTACTTGTTATTGTAAACAAGTGTTATACTAGTAATTGGCAAGAGGATGTCATGCATATGCATTTTTAAATGCATTAATATGTGAAGTACTAGCATCGA
Organism: Sequoiadendron giganteum; assembly: GCA_007115665.2. Lineage (NCBI taxonomy): Eukaryota > Viridiplantae > Streptophyta > Pinopsida > Cupressales > Cupressaceae > Sequoiadendron > Sequoiadendron giganteum. The sequence goes on along the minus strand of CM021101.1, from coordinate 250,400,684 downwards.
ATCAAAGTAAAAGACTCAATACTACACAAAAAGGAGATCAAAAACATAAGTTTGTACTAAAGAGAAGTCCGGAAAACGCCACAAGAGGGGAGGAAATTAAAACATAAGTTTGTACTAAGAGAAGGCAGGAAAACACCAGAAGAGAGGAGGAGATTAAAACATAAGTTTGTGCTAAGAGAAGGCAGGAAAACACCAGAAGAGAGGAGGAGATTAAAACATAAGTTTGTGCTAAGAGAAGGCAGGAAAACCCCAGAAGAGGGGCTACAGTCCAAATTCTAAACTCGGGCCTCCAAATGCATTTTTGGCCATCTTTAGTTCTTGGACAAATGATTATGGACATCGTGGGCTTCTTCTCACGCTTCTACAATGCTCTGTATGCTTGCCTTAATGTGGTATGCTAGCTTAATAAGTTTGATTGCTCCCCTCAGTTGTACTGTCATTCTAATCTTTGAATCAAATAATTACACAACCACCAAGTACTATATTTATATAAAAGAATGAGCTTATGGCTCAAACAAAGATCCTAATGTCTAAGAGATCAAAGGGATGGAAGAAGCAATTAAACTTCCTTTGGAACTCTCGTTACTATTACTTCCAGAGATCAATTAAACTTCCTTTGGAAACTTGGGGTAATGCTGTTTTTTCTCCTATGGGGAAAATTTGGATTCAACCAAACTCATCTGCATCACCCTATTTCCTGTTGTTAAGATTTGTACTGAGCCAATCCTGCCTATACACGTTAGTACGAAGTTGAACACATTGGCACAAGTTTGTACATAGCCAAAGCTCCATGTTCAAGTCAAGCCAATCTGTATGTGTTTGTCAATAGACAAACATGCTTGTATGGGTTTGCTAAAAGCCTAACCTGCCGTGTATGAATTTTTTCCGAGTGTGTGAATTATCCTTTAACATGCCTACACCTTCCTCCTACGGATTTCTTCATAGCCAAAGCTCCATGTTCAAGTCAAGCCAATCTGTATGTGTTTGTCAATAGACAAACATGCTTGTATGCTAAAAGCCTAACCTGCCGTGTATGATTTTTTTCCGAGTGTGTGAATTATCCTTGAACATGCCTACACCTTCCTCCTATGGATTTGTTCCTAGCCTAAAATGCCATATATAATTCCCTAAGAATTCCTTCACCTTGTCCAATTCTGCTTCTTGGAATATCGGTCAAAATAATGTGTCAAAGCACTTCATTAGCCACAGGAACTTAGAAGTAGAGTTAATTGTCTCAATTAATTAAATTACGATATTTTCTTACGATCAAATTGAGATCAACAATATTTAACCCCAGATGCATTTTGACCTATTAAAAGAACATTCTTAGAAATAAATATATGGATTGAATTAGTGTGCTTTTTATTTTTATAGAACATGCAGGACATGGAATATGATCCAATGTTCTTGTTGAGTTAAAATGATTGTGGATGGCCATGAGATGATTTTGCCAATATATACTAATTTGACTTTTCATTTCCAATGTAGATCACAATTGCTGTAGACTACAATGCTAGAATCAACACCTGGACTAGGCCTTTTATAATTTGTAAAGACTTGTAATTTTAGGTTGGGAGTTGTCTGGTCGAGAGTAATAAATCTGAAAGCTATAAGCAGAATATATCGTAGTGACAGCAACTGTGTGGCTAAGCTCCAATAATTTTCAAGAAATATCTTTGAGTTATGATGTAATTTGCTTTCTTTGGAAACTTCAAATACAGATCCCTCTATAACTTCCTTGCAATGAAAGTAAGTGGAGCTGAGTGTCCATACCAATATACATCTTTGGCCATAAAGAAAAATTTATCAACTATTTCAATTACATATTGTTTTAACTCCTTCAAAGGAGTTAAAGGACTTTTGAGTTTTGCCAAAGCCAATTCATGTGAAAGAGCTGTATTCAAGTATAATAGTGGAAAATACATAGTCCTGGGAACAAACGGCTTTCCAGTGAATTTATTGTATCCTGTTAGGAGATAAAATTTAATCTTCTAGCTAGATAAGGTTAAGGAATTTTGAATTGAAGGTGAAATTTTTGGTTCTGGAAATCCTTCTTTCATTTCATTTATATACAGGAAGGATGTGAATTTGGGAAAATGCAGGCCCATCAATTTATGAAGTTTGAAAAAGTCTTAAGAATTTATACTGAATCCAAATAGGAACAGTTTTGCGACTAACCAATACAATGCACTTGTGCATTGGTTCAATGATATAAACCAAGTTGTGGTACATACCTAAAAGATGCTAACTCCGAAACATATGCATTATGAGTGGCCGTCGTGTATCTAGCAATCTTCAGTAAAAACTTAATTTCTGTTACAGGTTGTGAAGAAAGACCATCATTAAGAAGTTTGGCCAGATACAAAACTTTACAGTATGAAGTGCTGAAGCTTCCAATGAAATTTTTATGGAGGTATTCGAATCAGTTATCCAATACTGTAATCAAAGTGAGCAAAACATACAGAGATAAGATGCATTTGGTATTCTACAATAGAAGTAACTATGATTAGTGCAAGAGTAAACAAAGCATTATTCCAACAACTGTAGTTTCCATTATAAAAAAATCAGGAAAATAATCTCAAAATGACCATTCTTGGTACTAGCCATTTGATTTAAAACAGGTGCCAATCTGCCAGAAATAGCAAACGAGAACTACCTGAGTAAAAGGAATCAACATGGCTTCTTATGCTTTTAGTATGAATAATAATCTTTACCAGTAAGCATGTCATGCTGAACTACTTATTAAATCTCCTTTGCTTTTGCAAAGGCCTTCAGCACTTTTATAATTCTGTGTCAAAAAGCCATTTTGAAAGGAGCAATCTACACTTGGAACATAAAATAAACCAACCAATGGTATTTTTAATGAATGCTGTGTTGCAGCGATCATAAAATTTAAAATAACATGAAATAGAAATGTTTACAGATTCCACCAAAAGCGATCTCTCATCTGTGCATGCATTTCATCACTTACCACAACTACAACATATGATGCTTCCTTGTTGTTAGTAGAGTTAATATTGTAAACTTCCTATTTCTCAGAGTTGCTGGAACCAGCCTCAAGTTTACCAGGATCCAAATTCAAGTCTACCTTTCCAGAGCCATTAAGGCCAGATTCAGAAATAGCTGAATCCTGCAGCACAACTTTTGGAGAACCATCAGAACCAGACACAGGATCAACTGCTTCCAATTTATCATCCCTTTCAGAGACATCAAAACCAGATTCAGTATCATTTGACTCCAAATGTAATTCAATATTTTCCAAGTTGTTTGAACCAGGCAGGGAAACAGCTGAACTCCAATACAAGGAAGTCTTCTTATCATCTTCTTCCATACGTTTCCCATACTCATCTTTACTAAATTCTACAGGACATTGCCCACCAAATGCACTTTCTACTTTGTCCATATCAAATAATTCTTCCATGATCTTCATACTTTCTGAGTCTTTCGAATAAACAAATTTTACTTTCCGGTATGTCTTTGGTTCCAAAAATGGTTTTACCACCTGCAAGTATTTGATGTAAGATATTTGTCGGAAATCTAATCTACTCTTTTCAAATATTTAATCAACAGATTCCTCGAAGAAAACATATCCACAAAAACAAGAAAAAGGAGTAACATTAGAAGAAATAACAAAGGCATTGACATGATTGCTGTGATAAATAAATTACCCAGAGTGAGAAATGGTATTAGGTTATAATTCTTACCGTCCAAAAAGACTCAAAGATCTTTGGTGGATTGTATAGAATGGCCACACCTAGCCTTTCTGGATAATGATTCTGTAAAACATTTGCTGTTTCACGTGTTACCTTCACAGATATACTAGCTGCAGTCCAGCCTTTGAAATCAATCAACCAAACCATTTGTTCTTGTTCCTTAGGCAAGTTTATTATGGCATTCTCCATACAGTATACAAGATACTTTATCTGCCCCTTCCATGATGCTGTGTTCTGACATACAACATAACAAAACATAACATTTCATATTTAACTACCTCTAATAAAAGAAAAATTCCTCATAAGAAAGAGAACCTCATCAATTAATGACTAGAATCTACCCCTAGTTGCAAAACTGTTTCACTTGATCACCTGGAACCCTGGCCTCATAACAAGAACAGTCCTTCCATTTTTGTCAAGATAGTTTGCCCTGTAGATTTTACCTGTTTCTGCTTCATGTGCTATATCCCCCTAATAAAAATTAAAATGAAGATATCAATTATGAGATAACAAAAATGAATACATATTTGTTTATCAGACAACATAGTTAGAAACAACTTATTCTCTAATTTGTAGTGGTAAATAGCATGTGAACAAATTCTTGATGATTTGCTTCTATAGAAAGTTATGTACACCCATGGATGCTCTACCAGATAAAAGGATTGAGCCGGAAAATCCTATTACAAACAACCCTCTTCAATAGTTTGAGGAGATTCATTTTATGATTGTTGGACATGATAGGTAGACATTCTCCACATCCATACTTTATTGGTTTAAACCTTATATCTTCTTTTGAAATAATGTATATCCTGTATATTATGTCATTGAAAACAGTGAAAATTTCATTGAAGTGTCACCTTCTTGGCAGGCCACTCCTAACAAATGGTAAGCATGTTCCACTTATCCTGCTCTAAAGGAATCAAAAGTAGCATCAAGGGTGGATAGGTAATAAATACAAAAGAGATCTCCAGTCTAAGCCTATAATCTGTACTTAAAAAATTAGGCAACAATAATTAAAATGAATGAAAGCCAGTAAATGGCAGCCTTTCAGTGTAAATTTAACATTAAACATCCATTACTTATTAGATAGGAATGTATGTAATTAAACGTCTTAGCAGCTCATACTACTCAAAGTTACATGGATCCTAGGAATAGATGGAAGGATTTATCTATCATGATGATCCACATCAACCTTGCAAACTACTAAAATCTAATCAAAATCAGAAAAGAACCTAAGTTTTGTATGTATTCCCCACAAACCAGCAGTTCCATTTGTAATTAACGTGGTTATGCTTGTGACAGTGGGGATTCTGTAGGACTGGTTGTTTCATTTTGGTAGTCACTGTTCCGTTTGTGACAGGGAGGGTTGTATTTATAACAGCAGAGATTTTATCCTACAAAGTGGTAATTTTGCCCAGATCTCACTACAAGTCCAATATCAGCCAAGAAACTATGTACAAATTCCCAATGATTGGGATCCTTAAGCACACATATAATGGAAGGACAACTCTGGCACTTGTTAAAAGTAAAAGACATAGCCCATTGTCAGTATAAGAATGTAAGTGAGTAGCAAGTAAATTCAATTATTTGTAAGTTGAAGAAAGTGAGGTAACAAAGAGTTGAGAGAAGTATTGCAATAGTTGATTGTTGTAACACACCCCATACTACTCTTTGTAGTTGCCCAAGTTGAAGAAACAGGGAAAAGTGATCAATTGACGCTTCCAAGCTGGTTTTCCCTACAATAGGATTTTCAAGTTAAAACTATGTGTTCTTATTCATAATTTGATTCCAGCAACCGTGTGCACTAATTCTAGCACAAAATTACATTCTATCAGCTACCAATCAAAATCCAATTCAAGTATGAATGGTAGTACAATCTGCTTTAATTTCCAGCAAATGGGAACTTGAGAAACTACAGATCATAATGATAGCAGAGCACCTTTGGAAATTGTGAAAACCTTTGTTGACTTGTATGACAGTAACAAGTTCTACAAAAAAAGAATTTCAACCTTAATCAGAGATTTCTACAAAAAAGTGGAAACAATAAGGAAGAGGGCTAGAAAGATTGAAGAACATCTTGTAAGACAATTTACCACATTGGAGTGAAGCTTGGAGCATCTGATAAAATCACAAAATGGTATCACGAGCAACAAGAGCTAATAACAAAGAACCAAAGCATCAATAGAAAGCAGTTCATGCTCTTGCCAGAAAACTAGAACTAAAAGAAGAACCCTCTGAATAGGATGACGAGAAAGAGGAGCTCATGGATGAAGAAGAGCAACTTGGTGTTGATGAAGAGCAGCCACATGAAGAAGATAAAGAAAGAGAAAAGTTCATGGACGAATAAGAGCAGCCCAAGAAAGATAAAGAAAAAGTGAAGGTAAAATAATCAAATCATCAACCTTTTGAAATTGAAATAAAATTTGAAATTAAGACTTTTTAAGGGCAATTAGATGTTGAAATAGTGGATAAAAAGTTGAAACAATAGGAGGTTTACTTTAATATGCATGAAGTTACTGAAGAACAAAAAACCTCTTTTACATCTAAAAATGGAAGACTTTGCTCTAATTTGCTGCGAAAGCTATTTGGTCTCTTAAGAAAAGAAACAGCAAATTGTAACTAGTTCGGATGAATTCAAAGAGTTGTTAGCAAAGATTTTTTATCCAATTGGATATGAAACTAATCAGAAGATTAGGAGACATTATTTTAGACGATGCTTCAGAAGAGTTGTCGTGAAAGAGATGATAAATATCCTCAATAGTGTTATAAAAATCCCAAAGATGAGACTCGACAAACAAACGTAAGATATTAGGTAAGTATGTATCCCAATTAAATGAATTTTGTAGATATGTATGAACTTGCTATAGAGTTTCATAAGAAGCATTTAGGAAAGCTATGATCTCTATAGAACTAGTAGGAAGGTAAGGAGTCGTCTTTGTAGTTGTCTTGGTAACATTCACATGTGCAAGATTATCCAAGGACCATCACAAATGAATGGAGTTTCAAGTGGACCTCCAAACAACTGTCAAATTATGGTTGAAGTAGTATAAAGGCACTCAATATACTCAAGGTGAGGGAATACGTCCTCCGGAACAATAAGACAAATTCATCTATAGATGTTTTTATTCCTGTTTAACCATTTAGTCTTAATCGCTTGGCTCAGGAATGAGACCAAGAAGACTGTTGTATAGTGATTCTTAATCCCTTCTCACCAGCACTAATTGTTCTGGTGATTCAATGTGATGATAGAAGAGTGGAAAGAAATACCAAAAACATATTGAAATCCCCCCACAATTTGTGGAACTTTAATTCAGTTCAAGATTACATGATTCCCATGAAAGATTTTGGCACTTGATATAGTAGTGTTCAACATGCAGTTATTTTAATTTTTGATCTTAAAGATAACAAATAAGATCAATACATTGAAAGTACAACCCCGGATCATAATGAAAACAAAATAAAAGCAGCAGTGCAAAGTACATAAAAAATTATGAATTTCTAAAAACACTAAAAAAGAGTCTCTTTGTGCAAGAACAAAGCTTTAGAAGTTCCTCTAAGTTGGGTCTACTAGTGGACAGATGGCAAACACTATTTTAACATATTACTAGGTGTTTGTCCAGGAGGGTGTCCACACCTAGGGGCTACATCAAAAAACTCTCCTTCCTTGAAACCAGTGCACAAGATTGCAACTTGAAATTGTACCTTCACCTCAGATGGTGTATTTTACAACTAAATGAGAGTAGGAAAAAAAATTGCGGCTCCATATCAAGTTGTCCAATTTTGATGAATTGGCAAGCATTCATAAGGCTTCTGAGCCTTCTAAAAACAACGGCACCATCAGTTTTTCTCCTAGAGATGTCCTACAAAAGGTGATTTCAAGACAACCTAAATGCAAGACTATAAACCCTAGGAGAAAATGACTTTGTTTTGCACAAAAACTAGTGTTTGCCTATTATATCCTACTTTGATACCGCATAAGATTTAATCATGTGTTGAAGTAAATCTAACTTAAGGAACTTGAACAAAATCAAAGCAAACTACCTAGTGCATCAATTGAAACTTACAGGCATGAAAAAATGAACAAAGCACTATCTTATTCACCAAAATAGTTATAGAGAAATAAAGGGGGGATGAGGATAAGAACTCATTCTCCTAAATAGAAAGAAAGCATGATTTTCCCAAAAGACTATCTGGAGAAAATTAGGAAAGAAAGCAAACTTATCTTAGAATATTAAAATAATATACTTTAGCATCCACCTAAGGAAGGTAAATATACTCAAGGTAAAATAATGTAAAATTTGTAAGAAATTCTAATGTCAAACAACAGAACACTATGACACTTAGTTGTTGATGAAGATGATAGATGTTGTTTAATATGACATGAGTTGCTGATGAAGATATGGACAGTTGTTGCTTGAGATTGTTAGTTTGTTGGAATTTGGGCACAGCTAATCGTAGTTGTGAAAATCACCGAAAATTCACAAGTTAGCAAGCCTGGCGAGTTACTCGCTGTATTACTTACCGACAGGTTTTTCAAAATCTCACAACAATTTTACCATGAAAAAATCGCAAGTAACCTGAAAAAATCATGATTTTTTTGTGAAAAACTGATTGCTAGAATAACTTTTTTCGGCTGCAATTAAAAAAAACCACTGTTTTAACTCCATTTTGGCCTCTGTATGGCACATGACAGGAGATTTAAGGCACACAACAGCAATTTGTGGTTAATGGATCTCCGTAGGAATTTTACTGAGTTGTTGTCAATGTTTACAGATAAAGACATTGTAGAGGATGTTTGGGTGCAACAAACTGAGCACTTTGAAATTGCATAGGTATATTTGTCTGCAAATCACTCAAGTAAAAATGGTGGGTATAAACATACATATGTAGGTTATATGTATATAAATGTGTGACATTTCCATTTCTTATTTTTTATTTTTAATATATTCTTATCATGTTTTTTTTTACTAATACCAGTATAATATAATTTAAATTATAACTTTTAAAATACTGTTAGATTATGAAAATACTGAAAGAATTTGTAAAATATGTAATATAAATAAATTTAATAAAATAAAGAGTGATTATATCTATTTAAGTTTTTTTTTTAATTATTTTTATTTAATTGTGTGATTTAATTTTATATGATTTTTAAAATATTTTTATAAACAAAAAAACACCAATCACCTAATTTCATTCTTAAGTGATAAAACTGTGAAAATGGCATGCACCATGAGGGTTTGTGTGGTTTCGAAGTCCTTAATTTGGGCTTGCTTAACAGATTTGTCATTACCAAAATTAACAAATTAAAACTCTATTATGCCCCATTTTTTTACGATAAGCTGCCCCTCGACCCCATTGGGAACATTGCCCCCAAACCCCTATGAGGGGCAGTGCCTCCCAACCCCATTGGGGCGTTGCCCCCAAACCCCACGAAGGATGCTTCCCCTGAACCCCTTTAGGGTCTATGATGTGTATTGAACTCTAATTTTGATTTATACATGATGAAAATCAATAATATGTTCTACAAATTTGGTAATATGTGTTTTTAAGAATAATTTAAAATTTATGTATTTTAAAATGTTCAATAAAATTGCCAAGTTTTTCCTTGAGTTTTTGCCGAGTCCTGAGTTTTTAAAATTTCGGGCTTGCCAAGTAATTGTTGAGTCTGAGTTTTACAACTATGTGTTTAATAATAGGCATTTATGTTTTAGACATGATTTTTCAAACAATTTAAGCTTGTTTTTAGGAAACTAAAGTTATGTTTTTATTTATTAATTAAATGTTGTTTTAGAAGAAAATCAAATGCTACTTTTAGTGGGCATGATCTATTGATTTATTCACACAATTTTTAGTTTTATCTTAAGATTCAATCACCCAATTTTTAGTTTTATGTAGGCAACTTATTTTAGGATTGTTTCAATTGTTCTTTTATCAATTATTTTAAAGAGTGTGTAGCTCTATATCAAAAGCATTGTTTTCAATTTGTAAGCAAGTAGAAGAAGAGAGAGAACTTCAAAAGCTAAAGTTTAGATTGTATTCAGACTCAAGGAAGTTGATTTTCAGAATAGATAAAAGTATTTTTAGTGTATTAAGTTTTGAGCAACCTTTGTCTCATACAAAATTTACACAAACACAATATAAGTCAATTAAACCATATTTCACATCAACAATATTTGTGTTCAATCACATATTTTAGAGAAGCACCTCCTTCGTTATCTCTTTAGATTTGCAAGTACAATCCATATTTTGTGTGTGCAAGTGAGCCTATTGTCCTATCTTTCTATAGACATGTTTGTTGAGGTTGCAAATATGTTGCATTACAAGCTTGATTTTGTATAGTCTCCAATCACACATATGAAGACATGTCATCTCCAGCAAGCCAAACGACCTTGAAGTATATTGTAGTTTATCTTAAGAACTGCAAGACAAAAAACCTTAATGAAGTATATTGCATCCCAAGAACAACAAAAAAGGACTCCAATACGTCCATGGTATCCATAAAGGAAGAACAAGAGGTGGAGGCAAGGACAGCTCAAAAGTGGATTAAAAATTGGATTGCACAACTACCAATACAACCAGCACAAAGCAAGAAAGAGAACAAATGAGCAAGACTTTCCAAATCAAGAAGACAAAAGTAAATACACTTGTTAATATTGGCTAGCAATCTAAGTTAATTTCAAATGAAGTTGTTAAAAGGCTTGCTTTAGGAACTTATGACCTTCCACATCCAAGGCATTAAGTTGGGTGAAGGTTGTAAAAATCATATTTGAAAAACTTGGACTCAGCAATAACTTGGTAGACCAAATAAATTTTACAAACTGGGACTCAGCAAACTTTTCAAACATTAAAAAATACATAAATTTGTAAAAAAAAATCTTTAAAGATACATAATACTGAATTTGTGAAATATATTACTAATTTCTTTCATATATAGATCAAAATTAGAGTTCAATACACATCATAGACCAGAAAACAAGTGCAATACATATGGGCTTCAAGTTTCAACATAAATTAAAATTACAAATCATAAATTTATTCTACAACTAAAGCTCAAAATTTTATTGTTGTGTAGATGTCCTCAAATTGGATGGTATAGCTACATGATACATCATCCTCAACAAGAGCCTTAGGCATAGGATAATGTTGTGGATGCAATGAACTTGCCCTTAATAGCTCACCAAACTCTTCTTCTACCTCCTCATATGCTACCACATTCCCTTGCCATTTGGCTGCCTCCCTCTCCAAATCAGCTATCTCATCAGCACTAAACATTGGATCCAAATCCTCAACAACCCAATTTAACTATGGATTGATGTAATCAAGGTCAAGTGCACAATGTTTCTCCTATCCCTCTATCTCCTTTGCATGTATTGAATATTGTGTTTTCCACAAATTCAAGGTCATTCAAGTACTTTTGATTCGACCCATTGCACTTCCTTTTGTGAATAGCCTCAAATATTCTAATTGCACTCACAATCAAAAGTGCTATAGAGCTGGGACAAAATGCAAAAAGCAAGCTTTTGAAGATCGGATATTGTTACACCAAAATCTTCCCAACACAAATCTGCAAGGACAACATTTATAACTTTACAAGGATTTTAGTAACTTAAAAGTTACAGTAACTGAAAAAGTAGAATTAAACATATATGATTTTTTACTTGGTTGCAAAATGGCATTCTTATTAATGCATAAAGGTAACAATTTCCCCTCCACCCCCTTATATACCTATAGTTCATCATATATGATGCCTCAAAGGTTCTCATCAAGAACCAAGCTCTCAATACACGTGCTAAGGCCAAGCATAACCTATCATTTTCTTTGAATGAAGCGTAGAAAAACTTAGGATTCAAATAGTAGGAAGCCAGCATGAATATGTTGGTAGAGTTGTCAATTCCACCTCCAGTCAACAAGGCATCATAGGTTCATATTTATTTTTAGTTGACCCATACAAATATCAAATCACATTTTTGGCCCTATCAATGGCCTCATATAGATACCCCATGGCCAACAATGCATCATATGGGTTCATATTTGTTTTTAATTGACATATACAACTATTGATTTGCATCTTTGGCTCTATCAATAGCCTCATATAGATACCCCATGGAGTTTTCATCTCCATCCACCAATTGTAGAACCCTAACTAATAGGTCTTACACTTATAATAAAAGAGTGGTAATGAAATTAGAAAATTAAACTAAATCATATATTTTAAAATAAAATAAAATATCATAATTTCACAAAATCATCAAATTGTAACACTATTAAAAAAAAAAATTTAAATAACGAGAATTTTTTTATTACAAACTTGACTTGATGATCTTCTCCATGCCCTTGGCAAATGTATCATACAAAATGGTTTTCATGACCCTCCTCATTTTGGCATTCCTATAATAAGGACTCTTCAACCACCTTTCACTCACAAACATGCACTAAGATTGGGCAATATAGCTTCCATAATCTACAAGGTGATGAAATTAGTGGCAAAGTGTATGACTCCTGAACACACAAGCTCCTTGCCAACAACACATTGTCTCATGAGATTTAGAACCCATATGTGGTTGTATAAGTATTTTGTGACATTCCTTGCATCTTCCACCACTTTGTTCACCCAGTTTAGTTTTCCTATGTAATCAAGGAAAAGGCCAAGGTATCAAGCAACACAAGGGCTACAAAACAATTTAAGGTGCCTTACTTCTAAATGTCCACCACCTCCCACATATGCAAATGCATTGTTTGTTAGTCTCTAGACAATGTTTCCCACTCCTATCTCCATCACCATCTCAGCCAGCAAGTTGCACAAGGTCTTAACATTTTTTTATTTCATTGGAACTAACTTCAAAAAGACTAACTATCCTCTTGAAGCCACTAAATGAGCATCTTCTTCATGCCATCTATCCACTTGTCAAATTAAATGTTGCAACCCAATTAGTTTATGTTCCTCTACTAGTTGATTTGTGTTTGGACCATATCCTACAATAACGGGCCACTCAACTCAAGACGACTTGGCGCCTTGAAACCCTTACTTGCCATGGTTAACGTAATGACCAATGCTCCTAAGAAAGACTTCTAGCAACATTAAACAGAATGTTGTTCTAGAACCAAAATTTGGCACATGCCCACGTCATCTCATGCTCCAATTCCTTATTCCACACAATACCTTCCAATGAAGCTTGCGCACTAGGAGTATAACAAGAAATTAAAAAACCAAAATTATGTCTACCCTCATGCTACAATTCCTTATTCCACACAATACCTTCCAATGAAGCTTGTGCACTAGGAGTATAACAAGAAATAAAAAAACCAAAATTATTTCTACCCATGTTGTCTAATCCTTGTATTTGTAGCTCGATGGAAGAAGAAAAGCCCCCTATATCTCTATATGACCCTATAGAACTCATGCCTAGGCTTGCCATTGCCTCTATTGTCTTCTTCTCTACTTTCTTCTACTCATATGCTCCAAGGAGAACTTTCACCTCTTTCTCAACCTCCCAAGTCGCTTGTGTGCATGGCACATCTCAGCAAGGGATACATTGAAGGTGATATTGAGGCAATTTACGCCTCCTCTGATATCCTAATCACAATAGTTGCCTATATCTCTCTCTAACCCTATAGAACTCATATTTGGACTTGCCATTGCCTCCATTGTCTTCTTCTCTGCATCCTTCTACTTATATGCTCTAGGGAGAACTTTCACCTCTTTCTAAACCACCTGAGCCACTTGTGTGCATGGTACTCATCTTAGCAAGGGATCCATATAAGGTGATATTGAGGCAATTTAAACCGCCTCTCATATTTTCTGTTCAGGAAAACAGAAGTTAACCCTCGCACTCTAGAACTAAATAACAAAAAAAACTTTTAGTTTCAACTCTAGGTTGTGCTCCTAAAAAGCTTTTGGCTACATACCTACCGTAGTCCTTACATGTCTGGTAGCCATTTCCTGATTCTCAGAGCTCATGTATGTTGACAGTGAATGTAGATTTTTCTTGTTATAATTACAACCTCAAGCAAATTCATACGTGCATTACAAAACCTTCACTACAGTCTGTGAGCTATGTTCTGATCTATGAGTAACACATATAATGTAGAAGCCTCATATGAAAGTCAAGAAGTTTGTACTCAATGTCAAAAAGCAACTAAATATTATTTGCTGAGAATTTGTAACCCCGCAGCCTGCAGCAGCAATCTGTGGTTTTTTTAACTGCTACAAGTTCTTTCCTTTCACTCACAATTATTTTAAAAATAAGATACTCCCCACCTACTCAAAAAAAAGACCCAAGACCCAAAATATGTTTGAAATTTTGAAGTTAAAACTACCTTTTGAGAACTCCATATCCACTTTCAACCTTGCACAAAATAAATGACCAAAGAAACAAACTCAAAAAAGTTAAAACAATGCAAAATGACCTTTTGACTAAAATCACAAGTTTTTCCTATGATTTTTGGTGAGTTTTGTGAGCTCTTGAGAAAACTTCACCACAAGTTTTATGTACTCAGTCACAAGTAATTGAGCGAGCTACTCATGATCCATATCGACTCATGAGTTTGGAGAGAAATCATTGTGTTTTTCAACTATGGTAGAAATACAAGTAATGGAAAGATGTAGAATCAAATTTAACATTAACTGAAATTATGTTCATAAGATGCAAGCAAATGTTATTCCACTTGATGCATTTGAATTCATGTTTTAAGTCCTTGTATCTTAGGGCTGCTACCTTTATGAAGGGAGCAAATAGATACAGATGGGTCAAGGATAGGATCAGCTATATCATCAAGGCATATCAAAGCAAGCTCAAGCTTACTGTAGAAAGTGCCAACCAAGCCAAAAAAACAAGCTCAAGCAAAAATGAAATTTTGTTTGACTTTGGAAAGATAAGAAAGATTGATGGGATACAAATTTCTAAATATTAAGCGTGCTAACTGGTGTTCGAAAGATTTGGATAAGTTGTTGTATTTGTTCTTAAAGTGTTCCAAGATCCAAAAGTTTTCAATATAAAAGATATGTAAAGCATGAAATTCATTTGCTACCCAAATCTCCTCTACCAAATATAGGGCTTATACAGGCAAACCCGTTTGGAGTGTAGTAAGATAAAAAAGACAAACTAAACAGTTTTGAAATCAAACGGTTATTCATTCAAACACTTTATTTTGTGGGTTACCCATCATCATGGTACAAAAGAAGGACAACTCACAGAAAATGTGCATAAACTATAGAGTATTAAATAAGATCGCCATCAAGAATAAGTATCCACTCCCCAAGATAAATGATTTATTAGACCAATTATAGCATGCAAAGTATTTTAGAAAGTTGAATCTCAAATCTGGCTACCACCAAGTTCATATGAAGGGGAACATATGGAAAACAACATTTAAATTAAAATAAAGCTTGTATGATTGCATAGTTCTTCCTTTTGGTTTGTGTAATGTGCCAGCTACTTTTATAAGATTATAGACATGTGCAATAGCATGTTTTGATTAAGATAAGTTGGTTTTGAAGGGACCATAAACCCTATACATCATAAGTTACAGCAACATAACAGCAAAAAACAACAGAACCACTGCTACACTGCAGCAGGATAAAACACAAACCAGCACCAAAGGAACAAAGGACTAGAACCCCAGGACAGAAAAAAGGAGACAAACTACCACTAACAACAGAACAAAACGAAAAATCCCAAGGCACCCACAGACCACAAAGAACTAGAAAACGCTGGCCCATTACAGCTTGTGCAGGGCCTCAGGCCTCCAGCTCTTCACACATATCAGTTTTAAATGATAGATCAGTTTTTAGTTTTACTTGGGAAGAAAATCTAATTCATTTGAAGTAAGTTTTGCAAGTGTTGAAAGAGAAATGATTTTTGGCAACATGAAAAAATGTGAGTTTGCAAAGCAATAAATGGTCTATTTGAGGCATGTGATTGGAGGAGAAATGTGAATTGGTCCAACAAAAGTTAGGCAATCACAAAATGACCCACACCTAGGAGTACAACAGCAACAAGGAGTCTTGTTGGGGCAGGCTAGTACAAAAGGAAATTTGTTCCTACTTTCTCCACAAATAGTGACCGACACCTTGACATGCCCTTGCAACAAGTTTTTAAGAGTTTCCATTGGCATATGTAACATACAAGTGCTTTTGAAACTTTTAAATAAGAAATCAGCCATACACAGATCTTACTCTTCATAACTTGTAGTTGCCTTCCAAGTTGAAACAGATGCGCGTACACTACAGTGACAATTTTATTCCAAGGTTGTGAACTAGTTTGTAATCATTCAAAATTATTTTCTAAATCTGTAAAAGATCACCTTCTATATGAGAAGGGACTGTATGCACTTGTTTAAGCAATTAAGAAATGGAAGGACGATTATTGGGCAAGGAAATCATTGCTCAGACTAACCATAATAATCTTCAATATTTGCAAGTACTAACTGAATTGCAACTAGCAAGGCACCACAAATGGATAGGATTTCTCATTTCTCTAACAATTTCAATTGATCATTGAATACAAGGAAGGGAACATAAATATGGTGGCAGATATGCTATTCAGGCCACCCATTGCAAAGTAAAGTTCAGCTTTAGCACAATTTCACAACTCAAGACTTTCACACAAGAGGGTTGTGAGAAAGCATTTGCGGAAGATGCATATCTTGGAGAGATATGACTAGCAGTTTAAGGTAAGAATTGGATGTTATAGACAAGACTGATTTCTACCTTAAGAAAGGGCTACTTTACAAGTTGGAAAATATGTATGTATCGAAGGACAGAGCTTTACTCATGAGGTAAGCACGTACTTCAAAATTTTCATATCACTTTGGACTTGGAACACAATAGTAATATTGCAAAAGTATGTGTGTTGGCTTAAAATGCAATAAGAAATCTCTAAATTCATTGGAAAATGTTATGGTAAACAAGTAATCCAAAAGCTAGAAAATAAGGATTGTGCATGCCTTTATGTATTGCTACTATGCCATAGAAAAGCATTTTTGACGACTTTAGGGTAGGTTTCCACTTTCAAAGCATAAAACATTATTATCTTTATGTGGTTATCAATAGTTTTAGAAAACTGTGTATGCTAATCCCATGTAAAAAGGCAATCAAGGGGCACAAACTAGCAGAATCATTCTTACTAATATTTACGTGCATTTTGATTCGCTTAAGAATATTGTCTTAGATAGGAATTCCAAATTTTTAGGGGAAATTTTTTACCACCTTGTGGAGCAAGATGGATACCAAGTTGAAGATAAGCACAAGGTTTCATCCTCAAACCAGTAGGCAACATAAGTGGTCAATCAAACCTTGGTACAACTCAGAAAAAGGGCAGAACATCAAGCAGCCAAGAACATGAGACAAATTGCTGGCATATTTCAGCATCCCTGCATTAAGACTGTTCATATCCACAAAACAAATCACCTTTCGATGTATGTTTAGGTTATTTGCTTACTAATCTACTTGATGTTGCATGTGAACATAAGAGACAAAAAGAAAATTCAGAAGTGACAAAGGCAGCCATGTTCATTGAGAGGACAACCAAATCCATCAAGGTTCATGAACAATTGAGAAGTCTCAAGCCAAGTACAAAGCAAGAGATGGCCAACATCACCAAGAGCACACTTTCAAGAAGGAGGCAAAGAGAGGTTTTAAGGACAAACAATAAATCTTAAACCTGTAAGACATGGACCATTTGCCATCTTGAGCAGGTTGAAGAGAATGCTTTCAAGCTTCACTGACTTTCTTTCATAAGGATGTATTCAGTAGTCATTGTGATGATTGGGGACAATGCTTTCAAGCTTAACTGTGTCATGTCCCCTCTCCTTAGGCCGGCCCAATTTGGTGCCATGGCGGGAAAGGTGTTTCTAAACACCAAAATCCGGATTTGAATTTAAATAAATAATTTTTATTTTTATGTGGCCGACCTCTTTAGGGAAGGCATTTCTGTTGTGGCCGACTTCATTTGAAGGAGGCAATAAACTCAAATATATAGTAGTTTCTTGGTGGAGTTTGAGCATGACGAATTTGGTGAAGATAACCATGCGAATCTGACTGAGGACGTAGCCCCTTTGCAGATTCACACACAGGTATTGGACGTAGCGCCAATCCTGTGAATTCGTCCTTGAAATTCTCCTTTCCGCCATTGTTTCAGTGATCGCCATTTTCAGTGCAGGTGCTGGGAGGAAATCGATTTAATCTTCTTGTGGCCAAGCTACCGCTCTGGCCCCAAGCTGTCTCATTTACCATTCAGGCGTCTTAGAGGCCAGGTCAAGGAGTATAGTACGACCTGGAAAATGCGAGTCTTCAGAGGGTGCAACTTGAAATCTACAGACATCCGCCAGATCTAGATTTGGGCACCTATTGTAGTCACCCCATCTGGAACAGACGCAGCTATTCACTGTGAGGATTACACTAATTGCTGAGCACGGGTATTCTGAGTCTTATTGTTGTATTCATCTGAGACTAAACTTTCATAGCAGATATAAATCAATCTGATCAGATGTTTTTCTGATATATATGTTGTTCGCTGTCCTGGTTACTACATGAAATTCTGGCACTCTGAATAAATCTGGATTAGGTGTTATTTTCTGTTCTGTTAATTCTGCTTATACTAAATCGAATGATAGAGGCTTATTTTCTGGCTTGTTACTATTCCAAGGTTGTTATGCAAGTCTGATTTGAGAGTTGTTTATTGTAAATCTGGAGCAAGCAATTTCTGGGTGAATACATTGATCTGATTTTGTTGAGGAAGTGTTTAATTTTGTTCAATTCTGAGCAAGCACCTTACAAACTGACTCCCTTTCATAAGAATGTATTCAATAGTATGATGACTTGCATCATTATGAGCCTTCCATGTTAGATGAAGAGGAAGATTGTGTAGTGACCAACCTATGGTGACATCCTTTATTTGGACAGCATCACATAATTGGATTCCATGCACATGACCATTCTGACTGTTAGTTAGTGTGGTTAGCAAGGTAGTATTTTCAATGATATGTTTCCCACTATTGAACCTCCTAGCACACAGAATATGGTGTTTCCACTCTCTGATCTGATCCATTATAGGTTGAATAAGTAGTTAATGTGGTTTACCAGAACAGCTACCTGCATTGGTTCACTGGCAAAACCTCTTTTACCAATAGCATATTTTAGGCCCTTCCAATAGTGGTTTTCCTTCTAGCAACCCTCAGCATTGTCACCAAAATTTTGTGAAAAATACATGGCATTACCTTAGGTCATACCACTAGTATTTCAAAACTCTATGGTGTCCCCACTGATGGTTGTTCTTTGGTTCCTTCTGGGCACTAAAATATAATTTTTATTTGAGTATTTTCTGCTTTGGAATTGTCTGCCAAGACTGGAAAACATTGAAGGTCAAGTTTAACACGTCACATTCATAAAATGGCATTGAAATAATTGTTGCTGTGCTGAAAAAATGGGCATTCCAAGAAGACAGGTTCCAAGAGGAAAACTATAGAATGTCAAGAAGGATCTCAATGAGAATTACAGAGAAGCATTCTATCATCAGAATACAATTTGTGTATCCTCTCATCTCCACTTCTAGCATGGGCCATGTGGAAAGAGCCTAGCCTAAAATGAAGGAAAAAATGGATTTACATATACTGCCCTCTTTCTCCTCTATTTTCTATAGTTAATGTAATTTAGAAAGAAAAAACTTGTAATGTTGATGTTCCCAATAGCTTTGCAATATATATCCTGTTAATAGACAAAATGGAACAAGTCTCTATGCAGTTTAAATAAGTTTTCTCCAATTCTTTTTTCAGCATATAGATGATCTTTATCTATAATTGAGCTTCTCTCAAAATCTAAATGCCCAGAGATACCACATAATTACCTATGGGTCACTAGGAAACAGTTTAATGTTAGCAAAGGATACAGTGTATACAAAAGGAAATTAGTATAAACACGAAAAAAAAAAATATTTTATTCTGGTAATAACTATGTGGGTATTTTTATACCACATAACTAACTAAGGATCACTAGGAAACACTCCTATGCTTGCAAAGGAAACAATGTATGCAAAAAGGAACTTAGTATAAATTGAAAAAAAAAGGTTAAAAAACAAATATTATTCATGATTGAGAGTGCTTCTGGTAATAACTGTGTGGGAAATATTGTTATTACCAGAAGCACTCTCAATCATGAACATGGACTGTGGAAAAATCATTATCTGTTACATGTTTTATTCATTTTCAAGTAAAAAAATATTGTTTTGTTGGAAATGTTTACAGAACATATACCAGATGCCTCATTTAAAAGGTAACATGACTACATATTAATAAGGGGAATAAGATTAAAAAATACATTCCAAAAGAGTACAGTAATATTACCCATTGAATTTCATCTGGTTTGTACTCTAGTCTCCATTTAAGAGTGTCTTTCAACATTTTAACTGCTTTTTTAACACTCCAATTGCGTGCCCTCAAATATCGTGAAAGTAAATCATCGGAACAGAACAGCAACAATTTACCTGACAAGGGTCCTATTAATGCCCGTACCTCTCTTATCTGCAGTGTCAAATGACATTCCAGATATTTAAGTTAGGGAAAGTACTAGTTTCTAAGGTTGTTTAATGCACAAAAATATGCACCATAAACACAGATTTCATATATCCAAGTTAGTTAATGGTCGCTAAGGCCATTTAATCCACAAAAACTAAAAGAGAAACTGGAGATCTCACAAACTGGTAGTTAGGTTCATCAAAAGTAACTGCAAGGTGGCTACAATCAACCACATGCAATGTACAACACAATAAACATTTTAGCTTGTCTTAAGTACCTTGGCTTCCTCCTCTGCAGGAGATAGAGTTATTTCTTGACCTTTAGCTCCATGTTTCTTTAACATCATCATTTGAATCTGTCCTAACCCAAACTAATCTCAGTTAGACAAAGGACTAACAATAATTTGAATGAAAATAAACATAATTTAAACAATCAAAACAGCAATACCTATAAATGGAAGCATTCTAGAATAGCAATAGGACTCATAGGGTATCTAAACTTAACTTATTATGTAGTGGCAATATTCACACAAAAATTGACTTCAACCATGATAAATTGCCATATGCTTAAGTTAAACCAATTTGAAACAAATAAATTACAACAAAGAAATGAAGCAATGACCTTCAAAACCTTTTTTGCGGGGTTCCACAGCCCAGTAAAGACTAAATACTCATAGAGAAACGATGTTTACTCACTGGGGTATTCACGATGTACTATGAGAGTAAATGGAATTAACAGAACATAGACAAGTACGAACAATCATGAATGCATATTGCACAGCAAAATAGTACTTCATTTATTATTCACAGAACCAAGTACAATTGGCTGTACAACATCAGAATATAACAGCATGTAACATAATATCATAAGAACCAACATAATGTCTCCCGACTATACTGACTCAAGTACAAATAGCCGTTGGCGGTGGTTGAGGAACCAACCATCACAACGCTTCATGACAACAACTAATCACTTAGACAGGGAATCAGTCTTCCGAAACATGTACAGAAGTATATGAAATATTATAAACTAACTATAGTCTTATTTAAATATAATTAACTGCGGCCAACTATGACCAACTACAAATGACAATCATCATTTTGTACACTTCTTAGTTCCACCATTAGACTTCATAATAACAAGCCATCTGAGATTAATGTACTTAAAAATATCATAAAAACCATATATCCATATCAATTTGCTTGGTATTACACCTAATAAAGCAAAGAATTAATGCCTTAAGCTTGTCTTTATAAAAAATTACTTAATAAAGAAATTATCCAGTGGCAAGAATTTCCACTTCTCACTGTTTTCTTCTTTAACCACTTAATTCAGTGCCCAATCCTCCTGACTGTCCATGGATACACTGAAGTGTAGGAGAATATCTCTCTTGAAGGCTGGTGTTCCTTGCAACTACTTCATGAAACATTTGTTTACTGGTGCTTCATGTGTGATATAGAACTTAATTATCCGTTTCAAATCAACAAGGGATGATTTGTAAGCAAAAAAATAAAGCAAGTTCAAGTCTCCAAACTTGAATTGCACCACAGTGCAAGATAATGCTCTAATCTTGTGTTTAACACAAGGTCAGCTCCATGCAATAAAATTCTGCCATTTTCATTCATATGGATTATGATTCCAAACATCTAAACACTTGAAAATAAACTAATCCAACAAATACTATATAGGCAGAGAACCATCAAGCTATCAGCAAGACAAAAAATAGTGTTGTAAGTTACACAAGTCTAGATCTAGGTGAACAAAGATAACTTACACAAGCTACAAGCAAACACAAATGGTGTAGAATGCAAACATCAGCTATATTCCAATATCAAGGACGTGAAAAAGATACAATACAAAAGATTGCTTAGGCCTTGAGGATGCATGGCTTGAGGAGATAGATCTTAGTGAATGAAGATAAGTTGCACAAGCCACAACCAACACAGAAATGATGTAGGATTGAAATATCGGCTTTATTCCAATATTGAGGATGTGAAAAAGATACAACACAAAAGATTGCTTAAAAATTATGGCCTCTTAGATGCATGTCTCGATGAGATCGTGTCCAAAGGTCATGAGTAAACTCACAATCACTCCCAATCAAGGAGTGAGTTAACTCGATCTAACTAATAGGTCAAGAGTTGAACTACCAATCAGTGGAGCAGTTAACTTGATCTAACTCAGACAGAGGTGCCTTGACCAAACAAAGGTGGCACCTAGCTACCATTAATCAAGATTGATGAAGCAAAGGTGGTACTTGTGTACCTCAAGTCAAGGTGAACATGTGTCATTATTAGCTACCTAGGTGAGAATAATTAATTATTCCTAATCTCCTAAACAAACTTATAAATAGGTGCAATCTTACACCAACACCCCACCATGAGTGCAACTTAGGAAAAATGAGAAATGGGTATTAACAAAAAAAACCATATGAGGTATCCATGTACAATGATAAACCCCTCAAAGGGAGAGAATGACCCCCTCTAAAGAGAGAGACTAGGTAGCCCCTCAAGTGTGATGTCTCTTGCGCCTATGGAGGATTCTCAACACTAAATGCTAAAGAAGATCCATGCTTGCCAAACAATATTTCTCCTCCTAGGAAGAAATATCAAAGTAGTGTGCCAAAGTCATTATATAGAATTATAAATCACAAATAATAAAAATATGAATAAAGTAGTGTGCCAAAGTCATTATATAGAATTATAAATCACAAATAATAAAAATATGAATAAAGTAGTGTGCCAACAAACCTAAGAAATAATTGCATTGTCATGAAAAAGCTCCAAGAAACTTGGGAGAATAACCTCTATAAGATTTTGTAACACACATTGAAATCTTTTTGGTGAAAGGATCGGTGTACAATGAGCTTGTATGTAACTGTGGGGAACTAGACTGTAATTTTGGTATCCTTTACTTCCTGGGTACCTAATGCTACTGATTTCATTAAAATCCCTTAATGAGGTTAAATCAAGTCTAAGAGATTGAAGAGTGAAAGCATTCTACTGCTGTATGAATATATGATTGCATAAATTCCTGATATTTGTTATGTATTTCAAGTTTTGTCCCCTCCACTAATAGAGTCACAAATTACTCAATTAGTGTGCTATACTATAAATCCACATGCCCAGACTTGATCATATTTAAATGTGTATATTCTAATTTATAAGACATCTCTTCTCTTTTGTATCTTTGATGCATATGATCTAGGAAATATAAAAAAAATATTGTAAGATGAATCAATACCAGAAATTGTCCAGGGCTTTCCATGAAAGATAGAAATGGATCAAAGTTGGAACCCCATCGAAAGCAGACCTAGGTTAAGTAAGGCCTTAATTATTGAAAAGTGAAAACATTCTATTGTGAACATGTATTATTTCGTAAATTCTTTGAGTTTGCTGAGAATTTCAAGTTTTATGCACTCTACATAGAGTCACAGATCACTGTCCTCTACTATGAACACAGATGTAAAGACATGGATTATGTTTTAAGGAATATATACTGAGACACATCTTTTCTTTTGTATCTATAAAATATGCAAGCATGTTTCTATGAAATGTAAAGAGTATATTTTTGTAATATATATCAGAACTTGAAGGAGGCTTTAGACAATTCATAGGAATGAATCAAATTAAGAATTTCATCTGAGCAGTACTAGAATATTGTGCT
Source organism: Sequoiadendron giganteum (assembly GCA_007115665.2). Classification (NCBI taxonomy): domain Eukaryota; kingdom Viridiplantae; phylum Streptophyta; class Pinopsida; order Cupressales; family Cupressaceae; genus Sequoiadendron; species Sequoiadendron giganteum. The sequence continues at coordinate 250,376,793 of CM021101.1, read as the reverse complement.
TTGCAATGGATTGTTACAAACCATTCATATTGTGCTTCTGTCTAGCAGGTGGCAGTTTCTCTTATATTTACTACACATACTGGCCATAAGATTCGTGAATACCATCAACAAGGGAAACCTCAATCAAAGCCGTTTGCATGAAAGTTGTCTAAGGGTCGGCTATAATAGCAAAACTACATTCTCCTTAAAAATCATACTTTTCCGAATTGATAGTAAATGCGAAACATGACAATCCACAAATCAGAAATCTGCTTAATTCATAATGTCATTCAGGAATCAGAACATGTTGACAGTTAGCTCCAGCTGAGAGGTTAAAAAATAGACAATGCTATGTGGGAAGCAACCAAACTAATCATCAAGGGGAAGGGGAAGGGGAGGGGTAGGCAGTGTGCGGAATAAGAGGATGGCATTTCATTAACAACATTCTAACCTTTTTTTTAAATTACACTACAATTTATCCTGACTTACTGTATGGTTCATCTCAATAGTGGTGGTTTACAAGCATTAGCTTGTCAAATTTTGCAATACTGACCTTCATGATATTACTGGGAATCTTAGGGATGTCCATTCAAGGAATCATTTGGGACCCTGACTTCCAAGTAAATCTAGGTCAGCAATCCGGGCATAGCCTTCCAGGAGAAAACATGCAAAGGCGAGCTAGAGTCAAACACGATTACCCAAAAAGAGATGAGCAGAAATGCAATCTGTTGGTTTTTATGACAGAAGATATAGAAGAGAATCAAATTGGTCATTTGTAAATGTGCTTTATGTCTAAAATTGGTAAGTCCTGTCCTGAACTAATCCATCTGGTTTGTCTTTTTTAATTTTAAGCTGGTGAGGCTTGGGTCTACAATACCCTGCACTTATATAAAAACCCCTGTCTAAAACTGATCTCTATTGATGCTATGTCTTGATTCATTTTGCTATTTTCAATCCCAACTGGGAATGAGTCTAGAGTGGACTATTCAAGTTCATGAGAGATGGGTTAAAGAAAGAATGACTACTCATATGAGATGGGCCATAGAAGAAATGGCATAAGTACTAAATACTCTGCATGGTTGATACCAAAAAATAATATCCAATAATGACAGATAGCAGAAAAATCCAAATGCTTAAAAGACTAGTCCATATTGCGACGGATGCAGCCGAAAGTATCCAATATTAAACTTTGTATGGCTACCTTATACTGATAGGAGAGGGGTGATTGCTGTAATAAGTGTACTAGTTAATGGAATCCTAAATGAATACGGCTGCTGCATTAAAAAGTATATAAACGAGTCTAGAAAGACAGTGTTCTTTCTAATTATGGTCATAAAAACGACTTAATTAGCAAGCAATACAAACCAGATTTTATAATTGAACTAACAAAAGCAGCCAAATACAAATCAGAGCCACGCCTATAACTACAACTTCATTAACCAATCTACATAAAAGCCAAACCTAAATTACTATCACTCAAACAATGCATGCATATGACCCTAATCCAGAGATACGAGGCCTGAGACAAACAATGAGGAAATTTATTATATAAAACCCTCTTAACTCAAATCTTACAATCACAATCCAATAACCCAGGCAAAAAGCCGCAGAAACTCACACTGACTTCACCACCCACAATAGGAAGCAAAAACTCAACCCAGTTTCTGTCAAGTGAGAGATAAGTAAAAAGAACCCTGGCACGAGGGCTCCAATTACAGAGTCATCGGTTTCATTTGTTTTATAGCCCTTTAAATAAAGTAAATTAAGAAAATCAATATAAATTAAAAATTATAACAAAAAGATATATGACTTTGAAAACAGAATTGAAAGGTTGCCAATTATGTAATGTTATAGGAGGCAAAAGATCGTATTTCTCCCTAGCTACCCTTCACAAGTAATTAAGCTTTAAAAATGTCATTAATATTAAACTCCAAAAATATCGTTAATGGGCAATTCTGAAACACAAAATGAATATTACAGAATCCACTCAATCAATGAAGTATTTCGCCTGTGAAATGAAACAAGCAAAAGTATCTGTAAGTGACGATACCTGTCTGAAACCAGATCGCTCCCCAGTTTCTCTCTGCAAGCTGATGGTCTAGAAGTGCAGCTGACATTCAAACAAAACGCTCCTGCCCACAGAGTATTTTTGTCACAAATTTAGGGAATTGTTTTTCCCTCGCAATATAAGGAGCGACAGAAGCTTCTACTGAGCAATTTTTTGGGCTATCGTGTACGTCAACGAACAGAAATTTTTTTGGCCATTCACATGTCGATCTTAGAAAATGATAAAACTCTGCCGGGTTTGACTGATTATAACTGGTTTAGATTAGTCTATAGAGAGCCCTCCGGCTTTTGGATTGTTATTAAACCATATTTATTGTCAGTGCACGCCTTTGCCATGTGTATAATTCTGTTTGACCATATGCTGATGGTTATTTTAAGGAGGAACGTGTTTTAACTCTCCAGAAACCTCTTACGATAAATTAATTGAATATCCTGGGAAACAAATATTGAATATTGAATAAGAATAATGAATATCTCAAATTAAAATTTATGAATTTAAACTTAGTCTATGTATTTAGTAGAGATAAAGATTATAAAATAATAATTGTTTAATTGGTTAAGACAATATAGTTGTTAGAATTCGTATTGTTGTAAACTTAAATAGCTTGAAATTGAAATCATGGTATCATGATTTTTGGATCTACAACATGCTTAATCACATTGTATTTGGTTCATACCTGCAACTTGATAGTTGAAATTGTAGTTGGAGTGAAGTTTAGTGGTTATTAAATTGCATAGACAGTGCGTGCATTATTGTAGTAATTGTGAGTCATTAATCATAGATGACTTAAATTCATGTTAGTCGTTTTTTTATATTGAAGTAATAAAATGATATTAGATCATAGCGCACTATTTCAATAAGTGGGGATCAATTTTTGTAAATATATAATAAAATATATTTAGTACATAATTAGATTTTGTGTAAGTCATTTTTCTCAAAAAACGATAATTTAAAAGTCAACAATGTAAATTTATAGAAGAGGATTTCATTAACGACATAATTAATTTTCATATTAATTTACCTTACCACCTCACAGTATAGGACTATTATGATGGCTATAATAGTGTTCAATGTATTCAAGCAACAACAAAACACTAATAAATTGATCTATTTCAAATACAAATATATATTCATTTTGATGTGAAGAATGGTAGGCCAAAGATTTGACTAGAGATCTAAACAAAAGCGACCTCAATAAAGATTGTCAATCAAACAAATATGAGGGATTAACAAATGAAGGGATAAGTGTTGATGAGGGTGTTACACATGAAACAACATGCGGATAGATTTCATTATTCAAACAATAGAACCTATATATCTTGAAAGAGTCACTAAATTCGATGAAGAATTAGTTATCCCAAGGCTTGAGAATGTCAGATCTTGACTCACTAGGTTCACTCAAGGTTAGTTGTTTGGTTGTTGTTTCACATGGGACTTGTTGGTTTCTTAAAGTATTTGTCTATTATCAGCAAGTGATGTTATTCATTCTAAAAAATTATGTATCTATCACTTTCTGTAACATTTATCACTATATTTACTCAAAATAAAATGCAAAAGATTCAAAGGAGGAAGAAAAAAGATCTAAGAAAACTAAATTTGCTTCAGATATTTTTTTGTTTGCTACGTAAATTTACTTTAGATATTACCCACGCACATATTGAAAGATAAGTAAACTAAAACGTAAACTATTTATATTTCACCGGATTGGTTCACAGCTATGTACAAAATAGTGCAAGAATTTAGATAAATAGAATCATTCACTGATGAGATAGCTTCAAAATGCACCCAAAATGACACAACAAATTGATTGTTTCACTAGGAATGAACGATTTACAGTCATGCAAAATGCACAATTGGGAATGACCTTCAATTGCTTTAGTGTTACCAACCTCTACAGTATGTACAAGTCTTTACTGAAATTGAATAGAAAACATGGAGTAAAGAAATAAATTGGTGATATTCCAATTTAAGCTCTATCATCTCAATAAATTTTCATCCTCAAAACTAAACAACTTGATGCCTTTTATAGAGTACAAAATAGGAGTTCATTACAAAAATGGCACGTGGCTAGAGAGAAACAAGTTAATCATCATAAGACATGTGGCACAAAAATATATCCTACACATTTGGTGTCGACAAATAGTTTTGGAAGAATTAGTCAAATTTAAGTTTGGTTAACTTAGTCTTTGTTGATGATTCCTTAACCTTTTACAATTCTGGATAATAGTTGTAATACATCTCTTTGGTCTTCAAGTACCTATGGTTGAATCTTGGATGCAACCTTTTGTGCATACTTAGCAAGTCGTGTTCTTTTAGCTCCTTATCCGACCTCTTTCTTGCCTTTAAAATTCAAAATATGATCTAATGCTAGCAAACCTCAAAATCCCCACATCTAGGTATATTTTCTCCTGCATCAAGAAAAACACCTGCTTCTAACATTAAGAAAAATACTCACTTCCAACATTGGCATTTGGTCCCGCCTTCCGCATGCCTTTTCAAATCTTTACCCTGCATTAATAAATCATCATACAAAAGGAATTACCTTACATTTACTCATATAGGCTAACATATCAATTTAATCATATAAAATTTTGTTTCAATCATATGAAGGTAAAATTTCACTAATCCAACATTTTTTCCTTATCCTTAAATCCATTATTCTAATTAATTTATCCAAAACAATCCTATTTTTTGTTCATTAAAGGAACTTTCAGGAATTTTCATGGTTACAAAAGTCATAAAGATCTCCAACTATTCAACTCCATAAGGAGATAATTATTCGATAATCTCAACCTTATCATTTTCACTTTTTAAAGTAATCATAAACATTTATCACTTATATCTTGATTAATGCTCCTTTTGCGAGCAAATCATTCGTTATTGCATCTGTAATTGGAATGAGAAATGTGTATCTCGCACCAGGGAAAACTTTAGTGGAAAATCTTCGCCAATTGGTGAATATTTGAAATCGGGACCTCCAAAAATGGCGAAGAATACAAGTTAGAAAGGATGTTGAATCGCCAGGTTTTTACAAAAAAATTAATTTGTCTCGATTAATTCGCCAATGCATCGTTTTTTAAACAATGCGTCATTGGAACTGATTTGCCAGTAGTTTATACTGTAATTACAGATATTAATTATATTCGCCATTAATTTTATATTCCTACAATTAATTTTTGGGAAATATCGCCACTAATAATAATTTACCTTTTCATTTTAGGGATATTTTAACCTTTAATAGGTTTTTTATTTATTGTCATCAATTAGCTTTTTAATTGAATGGTTGCAAGTCAATTATGTGACTTTATATGCACGTGCCTTTTAAAAAGGTTGTTGAGGCCCGAAATTTGATCTCCACCGTTCACTGTTGCCAATAGTTCATGACATATGTCATCATCGTTGTATCAGCGGGACATCCCTAAGTGTCCCACCGATGATGTTCACTCATGCTGATAAGGCTTCCATACTCCACCTAGGGTCACCAAGGCACAGGTACACCACTTGTGTAATTCCAGAGAATCATGAAGGGAATCTACAAAATTCGCACCAAGCTCCTGGAAAGACATCCGATCAAAGCTCTGTTTGATCTCCACCATTCACTATTACTAATAGTTCATGACATACATCATCATCGTTGTATCAGCAGGACATCCCTAAGTGTCCCACCGATGATGTTCACTCACGTCGATATTCGCTCACGGAATGAACTTGCAGTCGTCTGATTTAAAAGCTAATCGATGGTAAAATTTGCAAGTTTCATTTAGTCTTACTTTTCAAGTGATAGTTTTTAAAAACACTTCATTTGTGTGTGCTCCAATGCATTTTCAATAGTGAATTTATGCTTGGTGGCGAGGGGCTTTGCCCCTCGACCCCGCCTGTATCGCGTCGAGATCATTGTCCCCGGAACACGCGAGGGGGGGCTCTGCCCCCTTGACCCCGTCGGTGGCTATCACCCCTGGGCCCCTACTTCAATATTAAAAAATAAATTAAAAAATGGGGGAACTGGCAGACCAACTATGCAAATTTTTAAAGGAGAGATTCACCATTATAATTAATTGTTTTAGTGATTATTCACTAAGATTCACCACTATGATTTTTTTTTTTACCAATTATTCATTAAGATTCGCCAGGATTTTACAATTTTTTTAATAATGTGCATAAGATTCCCCAGAATTTTACACCTTCACTGAGGGAGGGTTCTTAAAGTTATCCCTGTCTCGCACCTAGTTTTGTAAGCCTTAAAATCCCTACCTTCCATACTTTATTCCAAATTTAACTAATCTTTGGGTTTATTTTAAGATGACAAAACTATGTGATGATGCCAACATTATCAATACTTATGAATTTCTCTCAGGCATTCGCAGGCCATGCGATGGTTGTAGGATACGATGGATTACCAAATATAGAACCCAAAGATGCAATATCTAGTTCCATGAGACCTTATTCCCCTAAAAAAAATAACTTTCAATTTTAACTATTTCAAGTATTTTCACAGGTGAATTCATCATAACTTTGGACTTTTCTCGACCTTGCTAATTTGGGATGATGCAAGTTATGTTATGCTAGGAATGGGTCCTCATGTTTTTTTAAGTGCAATGGGGTGTGTTGTGAGACCACACAACAATAAGGAGACAATGTTTCCCTATATTTTACTATTTGAAACCATCCCAATGAAGTTCTTTCAAAAATTTGAAATTCAATCTTGTGGGCCTAGAGGAAGATCTAGATCTTAGGTTCAAAGGAAAGATGGATGATCCTTCCATAACCACAATGGGTGGTTCTGGGAAGAATCTAAACCTCATTTTAAGGACCCATTTAACTCAAGAGGCCAAAAGCTCTAGAAAGTTATCGTGTTTGAGAATATTTCAAACAAAAATATAGTAGAAAACCTAAGGCCTACAAAAATCTTCCAAATTTACCTCTTGTATCAAAAGTAAAAGAGCCAAAAGCAAAGGCAATCATTGCTATTTAGTTTGGAATCTGAAACCTTTAAGGGCCATCATTTGCAACTAGTTAAAAGAAAAATGGCACAATATTTATGAAACTAGTTTTCTTTCAAATTACTTTTTCATTATTTTTTTCAAAGAAATAATCTAGAGACAAGATTTTAGAAGAGGGTCCTTGGTTCATTAATGGATCTAGCCTTTCTATCCAAACTTGGAAACTAAAATTTGACCCAATTGAAACCCGCATAAACCTAGTTCCTTCCTAGATCAATCTTCCAAATCTTCTTATAGAAGAGTGGGATATGGAGGTCCTAAAAACGATAAGGAACGCTATTGAATCCTTCCAAAAAGTAGATCAATGGCTATGGGAAGAAGGTTCAAGTTTATTTGTGTTGTCTGATATACTTGCTTGAATCTTCCTATTTTTGTTAATCTAATCTATGATTCGGGAGTAGGGAACCAACTAGTACTTCAAGAAAAATATAAATTGATGGGATCCAATTATCATCTTCAGGATTCTCTCAAAAATAATTACCCTAATACACTAAAGGGGAGATCAAGATTGTTGCCATTTTGATAATCTTATCGAAAAAGACCTCCCTATGCCAATACAAGGGGAAGTAGAATCTATCTAATATGTTAAGTTAATTGAAATATATATTCTTGATGAAAAATATTTTTTTATTATAATCAAGGTTTGATATAAGAAACAAATCAAGATCCAACTCCAAGTCTCCCTCAAAAAAATATGTATGAAAAATCTCCCTCATTAAAATACAAATTATGAATACCCCCTCATGGAGCCACTCAAGGAAAGGTATTATGAGATGATGGAAAAAATATCTCTCAAAAGGATGAATGTATTTCCCTCCTAAATGAGGGAAAGCAAAATAATTCCAAATGAGTAAATTTTACAAAAATTGGTAAAAGACTACTAATATAAAATAGGAGAGAATATAATTAAGGAAGAAATGGAATTATTGACTAAAGAATTAGAATCTTATCCATTTGGAAATTTAACCATTTCCCATACAAAATTTCTAAAAAACTTTGAGTCCTCTTTACTTAAAAATAAAAAATCGAAAGAGAAAAGGTTTAAACAAGTGAAAACTCAGAAGGAGATAGTTGTTAGGATCTAGTCCACCCTAGAAAGAAGCCTTGGATATTCAATGAATCTCTTCAAAGGAAATGAATATTGTTACAAAATATTCTTAATAAAGTACCAACTAGCTCAAAGCAATACATATATTTTCATTTTACAAGAGACTAAATCATCTTAAAAAATGCTTTAACTCTTTTCCTAAACTAGTTCCTTTGGAAACATTCAGTGGTAGGTGCAAATGGATCTTCTAACAATATTTCTTTCCTTTTTTCCCATAAGAAGTTTAAATTGGATCTAATTTATTCTTGTCATAATTATTTTTTAATTAAAACTCATAATGTTTCTTCAAATTTATGTTTCTAGGTTTGTAATGTTTATGGTCCTTTTAGTCCCTCGATCAAAAAAAACTAAAGGATACTCTTTATGATGTTTTGGTTCAACTAAAAAATGAACTATTTATTTTGGGAGAGATTTTAGTGCTATTTATGGATCAAGTGATAAATCAAGAGGTGTAAATCTATTGTAACTAAGTCTCATATTGACTTCATAGACTTCATAGAGAAGAATGGGTTGGTGGATGTCAAAATTAAGTGGAAATTTTACTTGGTCAAACATGAAGGTCTCACTTTTCCTACATAGAAAAAAGGTTGGATCAATTTACAATATCTCTTTTGTGGCTCCAGAGCAACTCAAGCTTTGTTAGTAGTATTCTCCTTTTATTAGGATTGGATCATTATCCAATTCTCTTAGATATCTTTGAAGATAAAGCTCCCTAGATGTGCCCCTTCAAATTTTAACTCATGTGGTTTAGAGACCCTAATTTTATACATCTATTGAATCAATGATGGTCTTCCACTCCAAATCATAGAGACTCCAAAAAATATATAAGAATATGGAACAAAACTTCTTTCAAAAATATATTTTAGGAAAAAATAAAAATAGAAATTGAATTGAAAAGGGTAAATGAAAAAGTAATCTCTTATGGTACTTTTTTCTCAAAAAAAAACTATTAATTCAATTGCAAGAGACCAATTCTCATGAAGAGATATTTTGAAGACAAAAGTCAATAAAACATTGACTTAGTGAAGATGATAAAATCATTAAATTCTTTCATGCATCTACCAAAGTGAGAAGAGAATGTAATCAAATATATAAAATCAAATCATAGGATAATCAAATAATTATATATCCCTTGGAGATTCAAACAAAAATCATGTCTTACTTTCAAAAATCCTCTCAAAAACTTGGAGCTTTTCAGATAGTTCTTTGGAAGTCCAAATCCTAGCTAATATTCCTAAATTAGTTTTAGAAAGTCAAAACTTGGTGCTCTTGAGTCCCTTCTCTCTTGATGAAATTAAAAATAATTTTTTGAAATAAAAGGAGATAAGACTCCAAACCTAAATGGATTCCCCCCCTTTTCCTTTCAAAAGTGTTGGCATTTTAGGATTCCCCCCGTTTTCCTTTCAAAAGTGTTGGCATTTTGTGGGGATTGATGTATGGATTGAGGAAAGACATTTTTTGAAAGAAATAAATAGTACTTCTATAATTCTAATATCAAAATATAGTAATCCAAAAAAATTTGTATATTTCTTTAGACACATAAAATATACAGTTTGATCCTACACATCTGATCATGATCTTACTAACATCGTTTCTTCTTAAATCATCTCCTTTACTAATTAATTTAATTAAATAATCTTTATTTAATTAAATTCATCATATTTCATCTCTTAATTAAATGAATCAAATTTATCTAATTAAGTCATTTTCTGCTATTAATTAAATAAATCATCCTCTAGTCTCTCTTTTCATTAAATAATTCACTTTATTTAATTAAATCTCTAAGGTCGTCTCTCTAAATTAAATAAATTAATCTTTATTTGATTTAATGTAACATCACCTTTTTTAATTAAATAAATCAATCTTTATTTAATTAAATCTAAATCCATTATTCCTCTCAACTTTGATTTATTTTAATCCAAAAATCTAAGTCAAAATTGTCAAATCATCTAATTTCTACTTAAATTGACCAAATCATGATTAATCATAATCCTAATCACTCTAATCCTCTAGATTTTGCAACTTGCACAATAAATCAATTTATTTGATTTATAAATTCAACAATTTCCATTCAAAAGGGCATTTTTTGTGGAATATTCTTCCAATTTGAAAATCCTTCCAAAAGGGATGAGTACTTCCAACAAGGCATGAAAGGCCTCTTACATCTCTTTTGCCTTGAGCCAAGTGGAATTTACTCCATTTCTTATTCCCTCTAAACTTGTCATCTCAACAATTTCAAATCCACCTAACCATATTTATGTGCACATTCATCCAAATGTGCTCATTCCTCCTCCAATCACATGTAGACAAGTGGCCTTCTCTCATTGGTTGGTCTTTTGTCCCACATTCATCCAAATCCTTCAATCTTCCATTCATCAAATCTATAAATAGAGGGCCTCTCTTATTGAATTGATCATCCACAATCCATGCAAGCTTACTATACTCAATTTCATCTGCAACTTCATCCATTTTCATTCAACTTTCATAGTTTTATCGAAGTTATTGGAAAAATTACATCAAGGAATCAAGAACCAGCATCAAACATCATCAAATCACATCAAGGAGTTGGGAAAGGGCCATTTTCCACATCAAAATGGCACCAATTCCCCCACGGGATTGAAAGTTTGTTCATTAGATAGGATTTAATTAGCTTTTGTTGTGTTGTTCTTCATTTTATTTCCTATTTTGATGTTTCAATCTAATTTCATGGGGAATGTTGATTATAACTTGCATTTTGATCTAATCTTATGTTGTTCTCTTATGTTTATGTAGGTATAGGTTCACCATTCACATTTTGGCGCTAGAAGGAGGGTGAATCTGAAGAAATTCATCATGTTTTTTTTTTTACTTCTTTTATTGTCTATAGGAAACTCCGTCGCGATCAGTCCAGCTACGCTATATTGTGCCGCTCCAAATTTCAAACTGCACCGTTGGAGTCTTCCCACCCAAAAAAAATGAATTTTAAACTGACTCGTTGGGTTTCCAAATTTCAAACAGCATCGCAATCACGGTCACTACTTCTATGTAGAGCATCGGTCTCAGTCATCAGAGGCGCTATATTGCGCCACTGACCTTCTCAAACTGCACCACACCCGCGGATTACACCACTGGAGTTGGGTGAAAGGTAGATTTTTGGTTTTTTTTGACATGTGCTTTTTTTCATTTAGGTCATTTTGGACTTCTAACTGGTTTTTAGTCTTTGTTTTGCGGTATTAACCAGTTTTTGCAGGTTGGTTTGATCAAAGTGAAGGAAGGAAACGAAGACCAAGAGCTCTCCATGTTATCATCAACTCATTGTATCAAGTATTTTTAAACACTTTGGGGAGAAATTATAATCCCTCTTCTAAGGATTTGCTATATTCTTGCTTTTCAGGACTTACTAAATTTCATTTGGGCTTAAAAAGAACAAAGCAAAGGGTTAAAAAGAATCATAGGCAAACTTACTAGATTTTGTTTTGGGCTTAATAAATGAACAAGCAAATCTCACACTTCAAAATTGGTGCTTAAAAAGAATCCATATCATTGCTTGGTGGTTAAAATAAACATGTGTATTATTTGTTTTGTAATCCCTTATCCAAACTAATATCATCTAAAAAGACGTATGCACTTCTCTCGCACTTCATTGCGATCTTGAGAACCAAAAGTCTTTTTGTGATATTAGGTTGTATGAGTGATTACCTTCACATTTCAATTTGGATTCTTAAAATTGAACAAACTTTGCGAGTGTGAAGAAAAGGTATTGTGTGTGCTCCTACCTAAGTGTGTTAGGTAGTCGAACTAAAAATACACTCCTTTGCTATTGTTCACCCTTTAGAGAGCCTGCCTTGGTGGGAAAAAGTACTCACCCCAAGGGAACGACTCAAACCGGTAACAAGCTAAACGTCGAGCTTCTCCCAACCGGTATATAAATTTGAATGTTGAGGAAATCTCATCATTACAAAAACTCATACGGAAAAGCAGGTGATACTCTTTGTATTGGTTGATCTTGCCTTTTGTGTGGCTTTCTGAATGGGTGCCTTGATTAAGAGCCAAAATTGTGTAAAATCCAAAATCCCTATCTATTTGTTGATGCAAAAACGTTCGTTTTAAAGACATCCCACATTTTTACGGCTCTTTGTAGAGATGAGAAGTATGTCTTGGGAGTTTCATGGGTACTGATGCTTGGCTGACCCGAGAAGTGAGTGCACTATAAGGGGGAGTTTGTGTGGTCAAGCATCTAATCATCTGCTGAGAGTAGGCGTAGCTGGATTCGTCCAAGTGGGAACTCAACAAGTATTTCCTCTTTTATCCATAGGGTTGTACAAATTCTTTGAAATCAAAATGCTTTGCTTGGGTCTCAAAACATTTGAAAACAAACATTCACAAAATCCTCAAAATTTCAAACCCTTTAGAGGGAACAAATACCTTTGGCGAATCCAAGTGCTCTTGCTTGCCCTAGGGATTTCATCCTTAGAGGCATCTAAGTACTTGGGTTTTATCATAATTTGTTCTCACTAAAGTCAACATTAGGAAATATTTGCCTTAATTTCCTTGATTCTCACATAATGGACTTTGTGGGATGATAAGAAGTTAGGACATTAGACATCTAGTTTGAGAACCTAATCAAGAATTATTTGTGGTAAAAATAAGTCATTAAGAAAAGTTAAGAAACAATTGATCCCCCACACATGTGCTCTTTCAAATGATTTCTTGAAAGATCAAAATCCAAAAACCAAAGTTCAAAAGTTTTAGTCCAAAAGCTCGTGAAGAACGTCTTTCAAAGCTTCACGAAGTTAGAGAAAGGTTGGTCTACGATATTTACAAGAAAGCTTCAAGGAACAACCCTAACTTGTATGAATTTTATTGCCAAAAAAATCCAAGACTCTTTCAAAAGTTTGCATTTCTTACATAGGAAGTACCAAGCATGTTCTTCAACACCGAGGTCTTGTAGAAAGGAGTTATATCCAAGTCTAATCTAGGATCAAAGTCATCATTCTCATCCATCCCTCAACATCAAACTCAAAAATCACCTCACCAACAACTCTTGGAGATCTTGAAAACATCATTCATGCTAGGCTTTTGGCAAATCCAATTCATCTTGTTTGATTAGATACGTGTAGATGAATCCTTCTCCACATATTTAGTCAAATTATCAATCCTTGTGAACAAGTCTACCCCTCGATAACATCCAACATCTTAGGGTTTATAAGTTCATTATCCAAAAGCAAAATTAAATCAAAAACATCTTGTTTGGCTAGGGGTGTCTTGATGAATTCTTTACATAGTCAAATTATCATCTTGTGTACAAGTCTACTCTAGGACAACATCCAACCTCTTAGAGTTTATGAGTTCACTATCCAAATCAAAATACAATCAAGCCAAGGTCAAAATCAAATCAAATCAAATCAAGTCCTAAAGTCTAGTATCTCCTTCAAGATTTCTCAAACGAGTTCAATCATCCACATCACCCATCTTATGTTTGTCTCATCATCACACTTTGATCCTTAATCATCCTAGTTCTTCTCTCTTTGTACCTAAAGTTAGATCAATCTAAAGAATTATAGGTTCATCTCACACATTCTTGAAAATCGATCCCTATTTTATGGTGCAAACTAGATCGTAGCGCAAGAAGAACATGGAAATCAACAAAGAAACATCAACTTCGAGTGACCTAAGCCAAACCGCTCCTAAAATAAATCCTGTGGGATCAAGAAATCCCATAATAAATCTCCCTCTACCATCACAAAATCCTCAAGAGGAGGGACAAGTGGAGGACATCACCAAAAATGTCTTAGGGATGACACAAGATGAAATCATTGAAATGGTTCAAATCCTGAGACTCATAGAATTGTCAATGCCATGTTAAGGCTCAATCCCTCCCTATACATGCTTGAGTTGGAAAAAGAAGGGGCCAAGCTCCCTTTTGATTATGACATAAGCACTATTGTGGAAAGAACTCTTGGGATCATGCCTCCAATCCCATCCGTACCTCCATTTCAAAGCATCACCCAAAGCATCCCATAAATCAAATCATCCATTGCTCCAACTCCACCAATTGTTAAGAAGGGAAGCTCATTGCTTCATGCACTTCAAACACATCCCCTTGTGATAAACCGAGGTTTGGATGCAAACACCATACCAGATCAATCCATCCCAGTGAATCCTTTACACCCGTATGTTCCGCTCGCATTTCATGATCCCACCAATCCAACCTCTTTTCACACAACACCGGTGTATCCCCTCAAGACACAAACCTCTCTCCCCATGATCTCACAAGGAGAGGATGAATTATTCATAAAAGGGGGAATCTTTGATCCCTCCTCATCATCACTTTTCCAATGGAACACACCTCTGCTTTCACCATTGTCGTTAACATCCACGCCACCCCTTGGGGTTGGGTCTTCCACCTTTACCGACCATCAATCAACAAAATCTGAACAACCCTCCAACCATAAATCAAAATATCATACCAAATCCTCCCATCTTGTCATCGATATCGCAACAACAGGTGGCAACCATTCAAGCAACCCCAAAAATCAACACATCATCTACTATCCCCCAAGCATCTCAAAACATGGTCTCCCAAGGACCAAGCATCTCAATCATGTCATCCACCACCCAAACCCCAATCATCAATACAACGGTCTCTCCCATCACAATAGTCAACACTATTCCCAATCCGCCACCACCACCACTGAAACCCAACATGACAAACTTATTTAGCACCATGTTGAAAGTAGCTCAACAAGCTGCCTATCAAAAGGCACTTCAGCAAATCCAAAATCAACAAACTGCACAACTAGTTGCTCAACAAGCACACGCACAAAAAGCGCAACAAGTTACCCAAGGCGCACAAGCTACACAAGCAGCTCAAGCCACACAAGCTACCCAGGCTGCACAAGTATCCTAACAAGCACAGGCACAAGCCCAAGCCTAGTATCAAGCTCAACAAGCACAAGATCAATACTAGGAGCAGTTACAAGCAACTCAGCAGCAAGTGTATCAACAAGCCCTGCAACAGTATCAAATGCAACAAGAAGTAGCCCAATTACTAGCCCAACAACAATTGTTGTTGGCATAGTAGTAGCAAGACCAACAACAAGCTTTGTTGGCACAAAAACAATAGGACCAACAACAAGCATTGTTGGCACAACACCAAATGCAAGCATATCAACAAGCCTTAATCGTGCAGCATAGCTTGCAACAAAATCCTACCAACACTCCATCCACCACTCCAACACCTCAACCACCTCAAAACACATTCACTCCACCTCCTGATCCACAAGATGATGTGATAGCACAAATCAAATTGCTCTCGCAACAAGTGCTCGATCTCCAATCAGGGAAAACAACAAGGACACCCAACAATTTGTGTCCTTATCCTTTTGATAGGAGCCTTGAAATCATACCATTCCTGAAGGGATTTGAAATCCCTAAATTTGACAAATATCATGGGTTGGGAAACCTTGATGATCATATCAGGGAATTCCAAGTACATTGCATGGAAGTCGCATACAATGATACATATCTAATGCAGCTATTTCCTCGAAGCTTGGTTGGCTCTACCATGGAGTGGTTTTCTCACTTGCCTACTAGTATCAAAATGTTCCAAGAGATCGTAGACACATTCTTGAGGAATGATGCATTCAACATTGGCATGGATGTTAGTCTAGAGGAACTATCTGCACTCAAACAAGGAAAGGGGGAATCATTCACTTCCCTCCTACAACGATGGCGATCCAAGGCCAATCAGAGCAAGTGGGCCATGTCGGAGGAGAAAAAAAAATCACCATCAATTCCAATCTTGAGAAAACCTTGGCATTACATCTAAAGGTACAGGGTATCACCACTTACGACCAATTGATCCCCAAAATGCTTAACATCAAACGAGCCCGTATTGCACAAGGGGGGACACCCATGTATCCCGAACATCAGGACAACCGTCTTTCTACCAACTATAATGAAAAACCTTGCACGTGGGCAAAAAATAGGAACATCACTAATGATGGTGTGGTCGACGCCAAGGTCATGATTAGTGCTCTGAAGTAGAACACCCAAACATATCATCAACCACAAAAACAACAATTGCAACAACACACAAACCAATACGGTAGCACAACCACCACCCAATAATCAAATCAACAATTTGAATAATCAAGGGGGACCACCTCCACAAAACAAATATCCCCCCAAGAGAAAGTTTACCGCTCTTGGGGAATCAGTCGAATCCATCATGAAGAAATTGGTAGATGAGAATCTCATTAAAATCTCCACTTTTGAGAAATATCAAGAGCCCATGGTAAAACCACCTTGGTACAATGAAAATTACCTTTGTGATTATCATAAAATAAAGGGGCACACAACACCCAATTGCATGAAGTTGAAAAATATAATCCAAGACCTCATCGACGACAAAATCATAAATGTGGAACAACCAGCTGGCAATCAAGATCTAAAAATCTACATGATTCTGATGCCCGACCATAACCAAGGAAATAATAAAGGGAAGCAAAAGTATGGCAATGTGAACCATTTGTACGAAGGATTTGTCGCATCCCTAGATGAATTGGTCACTTTTGTTAGCATCAAGGGAGCCAAATTCGATTGTGGAGTCACCACACGCTGCAGAAAAGTCACCATTGTTGGGTCATCACAGCCACCTAGGGCATCCACCTCAAATCCAAAATCCATTCCTAATGGCTACAATATCTTGGACCATTTGAAAAGAACCCTTGCTCACATCTCCATCATGGAGTTACTAAAGATCTCATCCGCCCATAGAGAAATCATTGAGGAAGCATTGGCTTCATCCACCGTCTTTGCCAATCTTGATACGAAACAATTTCAAGCTATGGTCAGAAACATTACCACCCCAAATATCCTCACATTTTTTGATTAGGACTTCCCTGCCCAACCATCTCACAACCGTGCACTTCACCTTGAAGTCCTGGTTCTTAAAAACAAAGTTAAGAGGGTCTTGGTGGATGAAGATGCAGGTCTAAACATTTGTTCTCCCAAGATCATAAAGAATCTGGGATCCTCTAAAGATTCCATTGAAAAAGGTAAGGGCATCACAATCAAAGCATATGATGACCAAGAAAGAGTGTCTTAGGGCATTATCCAACTCCCTATTCAAGTAGGGCCAACCACTATGGAAACAACCTGCCAAGTCCTTGACCTTGATCTACCTTATAATATCCTCCTAGGATGTCCATGGATCCATGGGATGCGAGTAGTCGCATCAACCTTCCATCAGTGTGTCAAGTTCTCATACCAAAATCAAGAGGTCACAATCTACGATGATCCTGAGCCCTTCGCCTACTGCAAGAACCTAGAAGCAAAGTACTATTAAATCCCCCAAGTCCCAAAGAATGATGAAGGCCCTTCAACTCTGTATATAGACCCAGCCAACATAGCCTCCAATTTTGGGACAAAGACACCAACCATTCCTGACATATATGAAATCAAAGTCCTAATCCAATACAATGGGTGTGGGGATTACAAAATGAAGAAAGGATCCTTTGTGGTAGGGGAGTTACCTCAATCCCCCATATCCCATGGATAGCCCCAGCCCGCCAATACAACAACTCAAACCTTCAGAGCAGATCCCTCTCGATTCAGGATTTGGGGTGATCTAGGCTGAGAAGTGGTAGATGAGAGAGACGTATACAGTCTCCTCTATCAAGATGAAAGACCTACACTAGTCCTTCCCATGGATGATGCCAACAAAGGACTTCAACCAATGTTAGGCATGGGCTATAACAGGAATGAAAGTCTTAGAAAGAACAACAATGGCCGATTGGAACCTATCATTGTTGAAAAGCGCATGAAAAACCTTGGCCTTGGGTGTACCCCTCCGAGTGTAACCATACGTGGCAGAATTCTCTTGGTTAAAGCAGTCAAGACTCCCCCTTAGCCATTGACAGTCGCCCTTCAGTTATCTGTATCCACAGGTCGAGTCATAGACAACTTTACCTTTGAAATAACTGATGTGTGTATTAGTAGTGATGACGAGGATACCATAACTGACTTACCTATGCTTTTTGAAGATTCCTCCCTGTTAATGATCAACATCTTGTCTTTTGAGTCAGACCATCAAAACCATGAAATAAACCTAGTCTATCCCCAACTCATCGATTACAACCAACAAGGACCGCCGATTCTAGACACGTTTGAAAATGATGAGGCACTCTCAGAATTCATGGGATTGTAGGATATGGTACCATATGGAGATCATAAAGTTGGGTTTGACATCATACTAGATACACAAGCCTTTTACAGGGAAACTATTGAATCCTTTAGTCGGAAAAGCAAAAAATTGAGAATAATCTCAAGGTCTTTGAGTGAAAACCACACTGTGGCACTCTCTGACTCAAAAATAGCAAAAATAAAGGATGCATCCAATGGTGAAAACCTCTTTGAGGCACCGGAGGATGAAGGATTCAATCTTCCTCTTAGTGCCATTCATCTAGAAAAGTCAGCAATTTTGGTAGAACAGTGCAATCCCATCAATCTAGGAATGGAGGAGCTACCACACATAACATTATATGCCAAGTCACTTCTCACAAAAGAACAAGAACTCCTAGTTGTGTTCCTAAAGGAAATAAAGGTAAAATTTTCATGGACTTATGCTGATATGCCTGGGCTTGATCCAAAAGTTGTAGTTCATCACCTAGTTGTATATCCTGAAGTGAAGCCTATGAGATAAAAGCTGAGAAAAATGCATCCCTAGATAGCATTGCTGGTCAAAATGGAATTACAAAAGCTCCTAGATGCAGGGTTCATATGGCCAATCGACTATCCAAAGTGGGTCTCAAACCTCGTACCTATTTCAAAACTAAATGGGGGCATTCGCATCTGCACGAACTTCAGAGACTTGAACAAAGTGTGTCCCAAGGATGACTTTCCACTTCCAAACATTAACATGATCATGGATATGATGGACAGAAATGAGATGCTATCACTAATGGATGGATTCTCAATATATAATCAGATCATGATAGCTAAGGAAGACCAACACAAGACAACTTTCACTTATCTGTGGGGGACATATTGCTGGAATATGATGCCATTCAGGTTGAAGAACATAGGAGCAACTTACCAGAGGGCCATGACACTCATCTTTCATTATATGATCCATAAAACTATGGAATACTATGTGGATGACATACTGGCTAAATCAAAGAAGTGATGGGATCACATATTAGCCCTAGGCTTCATTTTTGACAGACTAGAAAAGTGCAAGATCTGACTTAATCTGAAGAAGTGTGTCTTTGGGGTACAATCAGGCAAGCTCGTGGAGTATATTGTGTCAATGAGAGGAATTGAGGTAGATCCTGCTAAAGTCAAGGCAATCCTCGAAATGGAGGCACCCAGAACATTGAAGCAGCTAAGAGGCCTACAAGGAAGACTCCAGTCCATCTGTCGATTCATAGTGCAACTAGCAGACAAGGCAATCCCATATTCTCATCTACTCCACAAGGGGGTAGCATACAAATGTGATGATAAATGTGACCAATCATTCAACAAGATCAAGGAGTATTTAATCACACCACCAATCCTTATGCCACCAATTTCGAGCAAACCCTTGAACTTATACATATCAGCAACAACAATAGCCCTTGGTGCTCTCTTAGCATAACACGACAAAAACAAGAAAGAGAGAGCTATATATTACATCAGGACCATGGTAGGACATGAGTTGAACTACACACCTATTGAGAAATCCTACTTAGCAGTCGTATTTGCAGCACATAAATTTAGACATTACACGCTAGTACATCAGATCAAGCTCATTGCAAAAATAGACCCGCTCAAGTACCTACTTTCCAAAGCAACTCTCACAGGATGAATGGCTAAGTGGGTTATGATCTTGGCAGAGCATGACATTGAGTATGTAGAACGCAAGGTTATCAAAGGACAAGCAATCATAGATCAATTGGAAAAGGCACCAATTTATGCAAAAAATCTATTGGTTTCAGAGTTCCTCGATGAATCAATCTTCAACCTTAGTGTAGCAGATCACTAGAAAATGTATTTTGATGGATCCTACACACAACACAGGTCAGGAGCGGGAATCTTCTTCATCACTCTGCAAGGCAACTGCATACCTAAATCATACAAGCTGTCATTCCCATGCACAAACACCATCACGAAATACGAGGCTCTCGTCATAGGGATGAGGATTGCAGTGTAGTGGAAAATCATGGATCTTAAGGTCTACAGAGACTCGCGGCTCATAATCAACCAAGTAAACAATGAATATCAAACAAAGGATGACAAGTTGACTCCATACAAGAAATTGGTGGAGAGCCTCAAGGAGTTCTTTATTGATATTACATTTGAATAGCTACCCAGAGCAAACAACAGAGCAACGGATGCAATGGCTATGATAGGATTACTCCTAGAGATCCCGCACAATGTCCCAAAACAAGAATTCCTCATAGATCAGCTTCTCGTACCAAAATTCAAGGTACCATAGTCTGAATTCATGTGCGAAATTGTTGGTCCCGGTGATCCCTGGTACCATGACATCTACACCTACCTGAGAATAGGAGTCCTTCCCGCTGACATAACCTTGAACCTCAAAAGATATTTTATCAAAAAGTCATCTCATTGTGTCATCCTAGGAGATACCCTATATCGTAGGAGCATTGAAGGGACCCTTTTACATTACCTAAACATTGAGGAGGCCTTGACTGCTTTAACTAAGGTACATAATGATATTTGTGGTTCACACTCAAGTGGTATGACTTTGGCCAAGAAACTGCTGAGGACGAGATACTATTGGCCTACTATGGAAAGAGAAGCACATGACTATGTCAAAAGGTGTTTGTAGTGTCAGCAGCATGGGGACCTCGTCCATGCACCAACTCAAGAGCTCAACCCCATAATCACACCTTGGCCCTTTTCACAATGGGGGCTCAATCTCATTGGTAAAATCACTCCCACTTCATCCAATGGCCATAAGTTTATCATCACCACCACAAAGTATTTCACAAAGTGGGTGGAAGCCATTCCCATGACTTACATTATAGGAAAGCAGATATCCAAGTTCATCCTGAACTACCTTATTTTTCAATACGGTGTCCCTCAAGCCATTATCTCAGATAATGGGACACCTTTTAAAAATCAGGAAGTTCACGATCTATGCTATAAATTCAAAATCCAACGTCCCTTCTCCACTCCATATTATCCCAAAGGAAATGGCCAAGCAAAAGTGACCAATAAGATTATCCTGAAAATCCTCAAGAAAACAGTCAATGACATTGATTGTGACTGGCATTTACAGCTAAATCCCACCTTATGGGCTTATCACACAAGCATCCGCACACCAACATGTGCTATCCCTTTCTCCCTAGTCTAAGGATCAGAAGAAAAATATTTTTGATCTTTGAATGGAGGTATAACATTGAAAAATACTTCTTTGTGTCTTGGGAGAATGATTTCCCTTCTATTCAGTGCAATGATCTTTCCATGTTGTCTTTTCCAAACAATTAAAAACTTGTTCTTTTATATATTTTGTCAAGGAGAAAATTATTTTATTCTCATCTAGATGATGAACTTTGTTGGATGGGGTCTTCTTCACACTTTTACTCTGCTGAATTAGGATATCTAAGTCAACCGAGTACCCAAGTGATTCCTAAAGACCTTATTAAACTATGATAAGATAGAGACTTATTGCCCAAAGCTAGGGCTTTCACATGGCCAACTCTAAAAAATGAGATTCTAACAAGGGAAGATTGGATAGAATTGGTTTGATTTCGAATTTTCTTTGTCCTCATTGTAGTAAGGAGAAGCAAACTCTCTACCATCTATTTCTCCAATGTAACTTCTCAAGCAAATAATGGCATTAGTTGTGTGAAAAACTTCACTAGTGGTGTGCTCTTCCAAACTCCATCTATGATCTCTTCTCAAATTTCTATTCATTGTATTATTCTTCAACCTATTATTGTATTTGGAAAGGTGTTCCATTATGATTATCTAACACATTTGAAGGGAAAGTAATTATGAAATCTTTAGAAATTCAAATTCCTCTTTTGAAAGAGTAAACCATAAGCTAGAAATTTCCATCTCAGAAATAGTCATGTCTTTAGTTATTTCCC
This sequence comes from Sequoiadendron giganteum, assembly GCA_007115665.2. Taxonomy (NCBI): domain Eukaryota; kingdom Viridiplantae; phylum Streptophyta; class Pinopsida; order Cupressales; family Cupressaceae; genus Sequoiadendron; species Sequoiadendron giganteum. The sequence continues at coordinate 250,354,554 of CM021101.1, read as the reverse complement.
TTTCTTAAGAAAATAATTTGTTTCTTCATGGGAGGAGAAATTTTTGAAATTTTGGCCTCTTCTTTGCCTCTCTCCTTTATATGGATCAATATCTATTCCAAATCCAATCAATTAAAGATAAATTGTAAAGTGACATCCTCCTCAATTTCCATCAATAAAGTTAAATTTTGATGGTGCTGCTAGGGATAACCCTAGTCCTTCTAGTGCAACAATTGTCATAAGAGATCATAATTAAAAGGTGATACATGATGCTTCTAAGAAGATCTCAATGGGTACTATTAGCGAGGTAGAGTTTTAGGTCTTGCTTCTTGCCTAAATATAAAAAAGTTAATAATTGAAGGGGATCCTATGTTAGTGATTAACACTTTAAAAAATAAAAAAACTAGATAATTGGAGACTTCAAAACATCATGCGAATTGTTTGGGGGATTTTACCCTCCTTTTATTACCTTGAGAGTGTTCATTGCTTCAAGGAATCTAATAAGGAGGTGGATATATTATAAAATTTGGCTATAGAATTGGATCCTATCTTCCTATAGGGTAAAGATATCAAAATATGTTGATAGGACTCATGTCCTTAGCACTTTTAATTCATAAAAAATCCTTGGTTTCTTGAGTATTACTTTTGGTGGAGAGTGTTTCTAACTTGGAAAATAGATTTTATGTTTTTGAAGCATGTGATATTTCATGGTGGAGAGTATTTCTAATTAATCGATGTCTCCATGTCATCCTTTCTTACTTGTGCTTAGTGTGTGTTTTAGCAATATCTTGTTGTGGTGTCCCCTACTTACATTATATTGAAATGTGACTCCCCTTAGGATCAAAATCTCATCTGCTTCTAAAATTTTGGGTTTTTTTAGGCTTCCCATGAATTGGTATCTTTCTCCATATACTTTATATCCGATCTTTGCTTTTAGCTCATGTTTGTTATTATTTCCATATATTCTTTGGTATCAACTCAATAATGGTCTAGTCACTCTGAAGGCTTCACATATTTATTTGGAGAAGAGATCCTATTTTTACACACTTCATTTTTTGTTTTTAATTTCTAGAATAGTAGACCTTTCTCTAACTGAAATAACTAAACTTCATTTATGTAAGTGGGATTGTAAGGACCTTCACCTTTTTCACAATTAAAAATTTGGAAGGGTGTTCTCGCTTCCATGCACTTTGGTTGAGGATGCAATGTGAGATATCAATGGAAAACCTTTGTTATATATTTTCCCTAGTTATCTCTCCTTTATAGGTTTTTCCTCCATCTTTCTACCTAACACGATGTATATCATTGGGTATGTTGGTACTCTTAAGTACATTGTAAAAATTACATTCTCCTAGGTATTTCCTACCTATAATATCTAGATGAAGATCGTAAATATTATGATAACATCCTCTGTGCTATTAACATTAATGGCATATGTTCTAGGTCTCAGCTAAAATATTCATCTCCTTTTCTTTGTCTTACTTTCAATAATGTCAACTCTCTTGGCAGACTCCCCTCAAATTGAATTTTCACCCTAAAGATTCGAGAAGACATTGGGGAATATTTCTATCAAAAACTTAGGAATTTTTGTAAGACTTTGCGTCTATTAATTACTCATGCTACAAAGAAAACTCATAACTTTGTTCTTCCTCTTCAATTTATGGATTTGGATGGTGTTAGCTCTAGTGGGAGATGTGAAGGTTTGATTGTATGTTTTGTAGGCTTTTTTCCTCTTGTGTTTTTGGATGTAGTTCCTTCTATTTTAGATAAATGGTTTCCTCTATTATAGTATCTCGCTATATAAATCTTTCTAGTACCTGTGATTTTTTGGGTATGCTTTCACTATTGTCTCTTATAGACTTCTATCTAGTACCTATGATGTTTTGGGGTACATAAACATTGTGGTATTTTATGTATCTTTTAGTATTTTAATATGTAGGTGATCTTTGAACACCCTTCATAGAGCATAAAAAATATTAATAGAGTTAAAATTTGAACCTCAAATTATTGTTCAAATAAGATTTGTATTATTGATATAGCTACAACTTTATTATAAGAATTTAATACATTAAAAATGATAAAATTTAGGGGTTTACCCCACAATGCGATGTTTAAGTGACTTGGTGTTGTTGTTGTGGCCAAAAAGGTTCAAATCCCCATTGGGTTGTTATGAGAACAGGTCTTGTTTCCTTGTTGATCTAAAGTGCTTGCAAATTTGAAACTTAGTATTGATTTTGTTGGTGTTCATTCCAAGTGACTCGGTGCTCCAAATTATGCTCCAGACCCTTGTTGGGTTGGTGTGCTCACGGGTTCTCATCCTCTTTACCCCTATTGGGTTGTTGGGCTCGTGGGTTTGGACGATTCATGTTGATGTTGTGTATTCATTTTGGGGATGAGGTCCCCCATTTATGGCCTCACCTGGAATAGGTTGGGTTAAAAATCCTAAGGAAACTCACTGCAGCTTACGAATAAAAAAATGTAATAAAATTTAACTAATAATTTCACTTATGAACTAACTATTCCCAACATGAGACAATATTAAAAAAGATAAATGAAATTTTTTAATTATTAAATAATATTTAATTAATCATAGACTATAGGATTGTTGCTCATTTTTTAATTATATACAATGATCGACTACATAAGTAAAAGAAATTGCATGTAATGAATACATTGGTATTATGACCTTTAGTGGGAACTAATAAGCAAATTTATGTATTTGATTTCAGATTTTATATTAAATATAATTTTATTAAATATTTTAAAATGATTCATTTATATTAGTCAAACATGAATGAGTCAAAATCTATAAAATTTTATTTTTTTGTTATGATTATTTTTATGACTAGGAAATTGACCTCACAAATGTATATCTAAACTAGGCCTATGAATCTAATCTCTACTTATTTTTAGAATTTTATTTTTCACTCATCTCAAAGTATTTTGTTTTTTACCACATAATAAATAAATCATGTGTTTCCTAGTTTACACGTAGTAGGGATAATTACTCCCTTATATCAAACCATGTAAAGCATACTAAGTTAATATATTTTAAACTAGATCAAGTGCAACTAGAAATTATGTTGTGTGTGCCTTGGAATGTAGCTGGGTGATTATTTTTAGGACCGTGATGTGTACTAAGACATGTTTAAATTATGTGTTACTAGATGTTATAAATGAATTATGGGTTTTCCTCAACTACAACACCATAGGATGCAATTAAAATATTTTACACTTTAGGTCAACTTGTAATGCTCATTGAGTGAGAAATCAACTAGGTCCAGTTTGGAAGTTTAGTTTTAAAATAGGGTTCAATTCTATGAGTGCGGATTTGATCTTGATTAATTCCATAATTATGGATATGATCTCAAGTAGAAAATAGATAAATTGAGGACCAATTCTAAAGCCTAGGAATGAGTACAAATGGGAATAAAATCTAAGGTCAAATTATAAATCCCAAATTCCACATGAAAAATTATCATATTTACATATTAGTAATTACATTAGGGACAAACAAATAAAGATCTATCCAAAATGAAGGGAAAAAGTGCAAGGTATGCAATTTTCACCATTACATATTCCCCACTGTGTAATAACCCATTCCAAATTATTAATTAATCAATATTATTTTAAATGACACATGAATATACTCATAATTAAAAATACATAACTAGTGGCTAAAGTCAATCATAGCTACACATGTCCATTTAAATGAGTCAAATATTCTTATATTCACTTCAAAAGTCAAATTACAATATCAAGTTTTACTTGGATCCTAAGGCCACAATGGCATTACATAGTACATTTTCTATCAAGTACATGAATGATTTTCATCAAGTTACATCATAGACTATAATAATCTAGTGAACAAATAAGGTTCTTCTTCAATGCTTGCCTCCACTGGTGGACGAGAACATGGTTGAAGTGCTTTACCGCCCAACCACGAAGCTTACGCTTCCTCGGTATTCTTCCGACTTGAAGAATGCCCGATCCTACATAGAAAGTTTAGCAAGAGAACAACCTACAAGGTGGAATCTAGTGCGTTCCCATACATCAACATGCAATTTCTATCTATAATTTATAAAAATAAAGTGCAAGATCTATGCTAGGAATGGAAAAGAGTGAAATCATAGTTCATTCATTCATACATAATGAACTATATTGATTGGGCAAGCATATTAAGTGTATTGCAACAATAAAAAACAATAGCTTCTAGTAAAGAAAACCTATACTCTCTGAACTCCATTTTGGCACCCGTCCCGAAAGGTAACTTTCTACTATAAAGCTATCTACCTTCTAGCAGCAACTATCCATAGGTGCTCTAGTCAACCAAGGTATCACTGTTCTATTCAAATAGTTAAACATTCTTTCACAAATATCTTTGAAAGCATAAAAAGAAAACAAATTTATACTCTAAACAAAAATTAGATTTTATGATTTACAGAGTATTTCAATAATCAGTCATATCATTCTTATGACTATTTTCTACTTAACATTTTAAGCATTTTTCCTTTAAAATGTACTAAAAACAAAAGAAGGTATGTCACAAGTATGTGCATGTACATAGATGAAGTCTATGTGCATACACATATATGTTCCTACTAATGTTTAATTTTGTGCATACGTTATGAAATAATTATAAAATTCATATTGTAATCTTAAAATAGTATTCCCTTGACATTTCTTGTCAAATAAATAATCTAAGAAAGTCTATATTAATAGTTTCTCACATATTGTTATATTCTATAATTTATATTTCCATAAGAACACTCATTTTTTAAATAGAATGTGTATTGTTTCCTACTAAACAGTCATGAAACAAGTTGTTTACATATGAACATTCAATGTTTAATCACAAGTATTGTTTCCTACTAAACAATCATAAAACAAGTTGTTTACATATGAACATTTGTTGTTTAATCAAAATAAGTATTGTTTCCTACTAAATAGTCATAAAACAAGTTGTTTACATATGAAAATTCATTATTTGAACAAAATAGGTATTGTTTCCTACTAAAAAGTTATAAAATAAGTTGTTTACAAGCTAAACAACTTATAGAGAAAATTTGTTTCCAGCTATAATGATAACTTTTCAACAAAACGGAGTTGTTTGCTAAACAATAAATTTTGTTTGCATCAATAAAGTTCTATTTCAAACTAACAAAATATATTTAAATAAATTTAATGTTGTTTACTCATTTTGCCAATCTTAAGTTGTTTACATGCTACATATTCACTTACAAGTATAATTGTTCACCGTTTAATTCTAAACGAGTTTGTCCATCATGAACATAAAATAAACAAATTAGATAGCATAGTTTCAAATTTAATAACATAATGTCTATAATCCAGATCTTGAACTTTTTCATCATTGGAATCACTATGAGCAATTTTAATATTATAAAGAAACCATGCTTGTCGGTGAATTTCTTAAGAAAATATTTCAGTTAGTAACACAAAGAGGTTTCAAGATCAACAATACTTTTTCCTACACAGGATGCATCAAATAAACTAAGGTTATTCTAGATTTTGACCTATTTCTATGGTCAGGTTCTTCCTATCTTAACCTCGATTTTCATTCAAAATTACCCTTTTGGGTATACTAGCTTATACCTTAATGCAGTTGCTCTATACTTCATGCAAACTCATATCTACTTCTAAAACAAATAAATTATATTATCGATCATGAGGATCGATCTTTACAAGTTTACAAAGAAACCCTTCCTTAACATCCCATTGATTCTTCAAATCGAGGCTTCTTCTTATACACATATGTTTACCACAATCCTACATAAAAGAATGATTTACCCCTTTGCCATTATCGGCTAGGCCGATAATGGAAAGCGTTTTCTTTTAAAGATAACACTGCCGACACATACTAAAGGTAACACAAATGATTATTTCCTCTTTTCATAGGTTTGACAAGCGAATCTTTACAAATCAACACCAAATGGTTCACATTAAATCAGAATATGATCTTCGATAGCCAAGGTATGGCTTACTCTATTGAGAAAATAGTCTTAATAGTCGCTTCATTGGTTTCAATGCCTCAGACTAGCAAAACTAGCAGAATGGATCCATTCAAGATACTAACATGAGCATGTTGTAGGCCATGCAAATCCCCCAAAGGGTGGTCGCCAAAACTATACCTTCGGCCTAAGCCGAACACACAGAGTGTAACATTGTATGTCATTATACATTCATTTCTACCATCAAATGCAGTGATAAACACTAGCTAAAGAAACAAAAAGAAATATGATAGTGATATCGATGTTATTTCAAGAATTGAGTTACCTCAATGGATGAGCCTTTCAATAGAAGCTTTCCTCAAATTTTTTGTACAACTTCAATCTCTTTTCTGCCTTTTGGGTGCTTGTCGATTTTCTTCCCAAATTGATCTCTCATTTTTTTCACCACCTTCATTCAAAAATGGTAAAAAACCCCCACTTTGCATGCGGCTAGGTGCTAATTTTATGGTTGTTTCCTACCATAGCCGCCCTCTATTTTTGAATAATTCCTTTATTATTAGGCAGTCCACGACTATTATGGGTCTAGCCTGTAATGTTCATTGATTTTTCCACAGTCCAACTCTTTAAGCATCAATTATCAACTTAATTTCAATTCAAATTCAAATATGTATACGTATGTATATGTACGTATATATATATATATATATATATATATATATATATATATGTGTGTGTGTGTGTGTGTGTGTGTGTGTGTGTGTGTGTGTGTGTGTGTGTGTGTGTATTTTATATATATATATATATATATATATATGTATGTATATATACTTATATATATTTGTATCTCTATGCATTTAAATGATTTCATTCACATCTTACCATGCATTCAAATAATGTATATATATATATATTTATGTGTGTTCGATATACATACACGTAATATATATATATATATATATATTTTAAATAAAACATTCATATACAAGTTGCTTGTTTGGAATGGCTCAAAGGTTCCATACACTATCATTTTAATCAAGGAACTTGAATTTTCATTTTGAGCTTCTTTACATATATATATATATTTCTACACCAAAGAAAATAAATTTCTTTACAATGCTCATTTTTAGTTCCTTCAAATCACAAGATATTCAATATACAATTAAATCTACTAACCATTCATTTGCAAGCATTGAAACAGTTCAAATTGGAAATTTTTTGCTTTCTTATATATGCAAATCAATTAGTCATCATGCCATTGTGGTGTGTGCACCCAGATTCCAACTGGCTTACCATTTGATTTGGCTAAACAATCCTACTTCAACCGTGTTCTCATCCTTCAACCAATCACCCTACAACTGCACACACTTGCACTTGCAAATTGATCAGTAACATTCAATTCTTGATGACATATAAAATAGTTTTTAGAAATTCATAAAGACAACATCAACCAACTCCTTATATTCAACATTCAAATATTCCAGAATCTCCATTTAATATTTAGTTGAATTTCATCAATAATTCAATTTTCCATATCTAAATAAATATGCAATGAAATTGGGTTATGACATCCTTCCCCTCTTGGAAGAGATATCGTCCCGATGTCTAGTAAGTCAGAGTAAATGACATCATATCAAATTTTGAACATTTATGTCTATTTCAACATCTCATTAAAATATATGTCTATTTCAACATCACATGAAATATATGTCTATTTCAACATCATTTAAAAATATATGTCTATTTCAACATCACATCAAAATATGTCTATTTCAACATCACATGAAATATATGTTTATTTTTACATCATTTCAAAACATATGTCTATTTCAACAACACATCAAAATATATGTCTATTTCAACATCACATGAAATTTATGTCTATTTCAATGTCAAAATTTTAAAGCATGAAATATCATAGTATCTCAAACCAAAAATTTCAAACAAAATTATTGAGTTTCTTTTTCAAGAAAGCAAATGTGGAAAGGATCGTTCTATTTCTTCTGCATCCTCCCAACTTGCGTTGTCCTCTGAGTACTGGTCCCATTGGACCTTAAATTGAGTAATATATCTACTTTTCAACTTAACGTTACATATATCTAGGATTCTAATGGGCTCCACTAGAACCACTCCTAGATCTTGTACCTACAAGGACTACCAATCAAGCACATGAGTCACATTAGGATGATATGGTTTAAGCAAAGAGACATGAAATGCATTATGAAGTCGAGCTAGAGTAGGTGGTAGAGCTAGTCTTTTTGCAACTGGTTTAATCACTTCCAAGACTTCAAACAGTCCCACATATCTTGGGGCCAACTTGGAAGACTTTCCAAAAGCAATATAGCTTTTATGAGGTTTGACTCTCAAGAAAAATTTGTTCTCTATTACAAACTGTCTAAGAGTTCAGTTCTTGTTGGCATAACTCTTCTATCGATCTTCTGCCTCTTTCAATCTACTCTTAATAACCCGCATTTGCTCTTCCATTTACTTGAGAATTTCAGGTCCTACTATGATCCCGTCCTCCAGTTTATCCCAAGTGATGGGGGTACGACACTTCTATCCATACAAGGCTTCAAATCATGCCATGCCTAAGGATGTATGATAGGATTTGTTGTAAGCAAAATCTACCAAAGGAAAATATTCTTCCCACCTATACTATTGATCCATACAATACATTGAGAGGAGGTATTCGACTACCTGATTCACCCTCTCTATCTTCCCGTCAGTCTGAGGATGATAAACTGAGCTGAAATTTAATTTGGTTCCCAATATCGCATTCAAGATTATCCAAAACCTTGAAGTCTTTTGTGTCCCTATCAGAAATGATAGTCTTTGGCACTCCATGCAAATGAAAGATCTCTTGAAAAAATTTCTTAGCTAGGGTCAATGATCCATCCTTAAGGTTTCCTAGAATGAAGTGCACAACCTTAGTCAGCTTATCAATCATGACCAAGATAACATTATGCTTATTCTTGCTCAATGACAACCCCTGTACAAAATCCATACTGATCACCTGCCATTTATACTCAAGTATGTCATGAGGATACAATAACTCGGTTGGGTGTGCATGCTCAGCCTTAACTCACTAGCACTCCAAGCATCTGGCTACGTACTCCACTACATCCTTCTTGAGTTTAGGCCAAAAATATAGTCTTCAACTATGCGATCATCTTGAATACATCGGGGTGTCCTGAATAAGGTACATTGTGAACTTCTTCCAAAACTAGCATCCTCACCTCTCTAGAGTCAAGAATATACATTCTTCTCTTGTATCTCAAAATACCATCTGGTTCGATGTCATACCCATCAAACCAATGATCCGAAGGATTTTCTGGTAGGACGCTCTTCACTCTCTCATAGTGCTCATCCCCTGGTAGATTCTAAATTACCTGTTGCTTCAAATTTGACCTTGTTGAGATCATGGTTGTCATATGTCTTTGTCTACTAAGAGCATCAACCAATCTATTCTCTTTCCCTTTTATGTATTCAATTCCAAAGTCATACTCGCTAAGGAGTTCTAACCACCTTCTCTATCGTGCATTAAGGTTTGGTTGGGTAAATATGTATCTCAACCCCAAATGGTCTGTCTTGAGTTCAAACGGTTTTCCCAAAAGGTAATGCCTCCACATTTGTAAGGCATGAACTATGGCCACCAATTCCAAATCATGAGGCACGTAGTTCACTTCATGATGCTTGAGCTTCCTTGATTCATATGCTACCACTTGGCTATCTTGCATTAGTACTACTCCCAATCCCTCTCTTGAAGCATTTGTGATTACTGTGAATCTCCCATTAGGATTAGGGATAGTTAGCACCGGTGTTGTTTTGAGCCTCTCCTTTAGGAGTTGGAATTCCTACTCGCATTTCTTGATCCATTCAAACTGTGTTCCCTTCCTTTGGAGTGAGGTAATAGGAGATGCAATATGGGAGAACCCTTGCAAAAAATTCCTATAGTATCCTGTGAGGCCCATGAAGCTACGAACTTCAAACACATTTTGAGGCACTATTCATTCCACGATCGCCTTGATCTTCTCAAGGTCCATAGAGATTCCTTCTGCTGAAATAATATGGCCCAAATAGTGCACTTTGTCCTGATAGAAGGAACACTTGGATAGCTTTCCAAAGAGTTTCCTTTCTCTCGATCATTGAAAAACTATCCTCAAATGTTTATCATGCTCTTTGATAGTCTTTGAGTAGACTAGGATGTCATCAATAAAGATCGGGACAAAATCATCCAAGCAGTCTCTGAATACACTATTCATAAGGTTCATAAAGGTTGTTGGTGCATTAGTTAAACCGAAAGGTACCACTGTGAACTCGTAATGTCCATACCAAGTCCTGAATGCAGTCTTTGGAATATATTCTTCCTTCATCCTCAATTGATGGTACCCCGACCTGAGATCAATTTTGGAGAACACTGTCACTCCCTTCATTTGATTAAATAATTCATCAATCCTTAGGAGTGGATACCAGTTCTTGATGGTAACCTTGTTCAACATCCGATAATTTATACATAGATGCAAAGTTCCATCCTTCTTTTTCACAAAAATAACCAATGCTCCCCAAGGAAAGACATTGGGTCTTATGAGTCCCTTATCTAGCAATTCCATTAGTTGGGCCTTCAACTCATAGAGTTATGTGGTGGTCATCCGATAAGGTGCCTTGGATTGAGGCTCAACTCCTAGAACTAGGTTGATAGAAAAATTGAATTCCTACTTCAGAGGCAATTCTGTAAGTTCATCAAGGAATACGTCTTGGAAATCCTTGAGAATAGGATAATCATCTAAATATGGCTCCTTGCTGTTAGGATTACTAACATGCACTATGTAAATTGTACATCACTTTCGATGAGCCTTCTTAAGTTGCATTACAAAAATATGCCTAAGCTCTAAGGGTCTCTGCATTCCACAAACCTCAACTGGGTTTCCATAATCATCTAGACAGTTGACCACCTTATCCTCACAATTCACTAAAGCCTTATGCTCAATTAACCAATCTATTCCCAAAATTACATCATACAAGCCTAAGGGTGCCACATACAAGTTGAGCTGAGTTTGAAAGGTTGGAAGTTCTAACTCACTGCAAAAGAGATAGGTATCTACCCTCCTCTCTGCTCGATTACCATACTGGATTATCCAAGAGTTTTCTATGTACCCAGGTCTAATGGGTATCTTAGATATTATTCTAGGATCTATGAAACATGCAGTAGCTCTAGTATTAATTAAGATAGAGATAGATTGGCCATAGAGCTTACCCGTTCGCTGAATTGGCGAAGCCTGATACTCAGCCTACCTATTATCCACTACAACGTGGATCTGGTGAGTCTACTGGTAACTTCCTTCCTTCCACAACTTCGACTACTGAGGATAGTTTGAGGCATAGGTCACCTCCACAAGTATAACATCCATCATGAGGCCCTTTGTGACTGAACCACCAAAAATGGATATACTAAGAAGGGAAAGAGGATTCCCTTTACTAGGCCCCTAGGGTTTTTCACCTAGGAGCACTTGGTGTAGGAATGACACTCTTTCACCTAGATGATATGGTTATTTTTGGTGATTTCATTCAAAGGAAGCGATTGGATGAGGTTGTGTTGTGTGTGAAAAGTGTGGTTAAATGCTGGAAATGAAATGAAACTAAACTAACTATGAAATGTAAATGAAAGCAAATGTAAACTAAATGCACCTAGACTATATGCCCTAAATGTATGCAATTTGAAAGTAAATTGGAAAATGCAGAGATGGTGCACCTAGAAATGGAGAGTTGTAGATGAGAAGCCCCAAAATGTTTTGAAATCTTCCTGAAATATGAAAAGGGACACTTACACCAGAATGGGCAACCTGGTCCTTCTATTGAGAAATTTTGTCGGACTGGGTTTCGGAGAAAAGGGTATCCAAAAAAGTCAAAACCCTTTTTCAGGCCCGGTATAGGGACAAGGTCGCCAATGATGGTGACCTAGTCCTCCTGGTACTTTCAAGAGCCTGAAGGTCTGATTCTATGGATCCCCATTTGTACTTTCCTTTTCTGTAGAAGCCCGTGTCTGAATCTCCAGAAAATGACCTACAACTTGTCCTTTTGCTCCTCCTAGGATTTGGTGTCTAGAGTTGACTTGAATGGAATGATTGTACCTTTCCCAACACTTTATTCCTTTCCAAATATAAGTAAAACCTACAAAACACATGCAAAGACAAAGAGAATGTTGGGGTTAGGGAATAGGGTTTGCCTAGGTCAAACCCCTTTGATGGTAACTTAAACCCAAATGAGAAAAAAATGAAAGGAAAGATGAAAAAATGAAAACACTCACCAAACCTTTAGTTGTTGAAGTCTGCAACATGCAAGAACCAGCTCCAATGGAGGTTGCTTGAGATTCCTTTGTGCTTGATTGCTTGCTTTGGAAGCTTGAGTGCAAGAGTGCTTGTGAAGATAAAAAATGAGCTTAGGGGGAGGAAAATGAAGGTGAAAACCCTTATTTTTACATACTATGCCCTAATTTCCTGAAAATGTCACATGATAGGCCGACAATAGGGTTTTGGAGGTAAATTCTCATTAGATTTTTTATTTAATTTTGAATTTTATGCCCTTGGGCGACCTAGTCCACTTGGGAAAATTCAAGTGGTGGTCGAGAATAAAAAGGTGTTTAATGATACTTATTAGGCTTGCCTCCCGAAACACACTTAATTCAAGCCTAATAGTACATTAAAGGGATAAATTAACATAAGAATTGGGTTAAATTAGTGATGATAAGCCTAGGAAAGTTTGAAAATGCATTACAACACTTTGTCACAAGCCTTGGAAAGGGGTAAAAGGGGGTTATTCAGGTGAATTGTGTTGAAAGGGTCTTATAAAAGTGGGAAGATGTGTTACAACACTTCACAACACCTTAGTAAAACACCATTAGATTGTTGTTGAATTACAAGAATTCAAGACTAAATCAAGGCAAAACAAGGCCAAAATCCAAGGGAAAGGCCAAAATGAGTGAAAAAGTGTCAAAGACTACACTTTTTGGTGACACAATGACCTCCTGGTTTGTCCTCTCTAAAGCCCTTCTGCTTATGGTTGTCTTTGTCCTTAGACTTATTTGCTTTCTTATTCTTTCCACCATTACCATCTTCACCCTTCTCATGTGATTCACTTCCCCTCTTGAGATTATGGAGTTGATGTCTCTTGTCTCCCTTATGAAATTTCTTCTTTCCATAACAAGACTTAGAACTTGAATTATTGCAAAGATTTGATAACTACTGCAACTTTTGTTCCTATTTGGTGGCCTTCTGAAAGACTTCATTCATGGTCTGAGGTTCATGGATATCGACCTCGAATCCTATGTGGGGTATGAGTCCCATTATGATTTTTTGGATACGGAACCGTTCATCCACCTAATATTGAGGCACATACTTCAACAAGTTAGTGAAATTTTCTCAATACTGAATCATGGTCATATTTCCTTGGGTTAAGTTTTGAAATTCTGTCAGTTTCCTGTCAAAGAAAAGTTGTGGTAACCATATCTTCGTGAAATATTGGAGGAAGAGTTCCCAAGTGATCTCAACAAGTTGTAGGTTTCCTTCTAACTTCTTGTTATCCCACCAAGTCGCTGCTTCACCTGAGAGTTGATACATAGCCCATGTCAGCTTAGTTTTTTCAGAAAGGTTACAGAGCCCAAAGTACTTTTCCATTTCTATAGTCCAAGCCTCAGCTCTTGTTTCGATAACCTTACCATTGAATTTGGGTGGTGCCACTCTTTTGAGGTCTTTCCCAAGCTCTTCCTTAATTTGTTCATGTGGACCTGCCCTTGGACCACTGTTTCCTTGATTTCCTTCTACATTCCTGCGGTCTCGGTCTTCACGTGCCACTCAGACTTCTTGCTCTATGTGATCCATGTGAGACTCTTGCCAATTCAAAAGCTCTAGAATTTTTCTCCAATCTCTTGTTTGGTTCGTTATCAAAACCACTACCACCCCCATCTTGCCTGGTGGACACCATGACATCTCACACTTATCCTGCAAGACAATCACATTATTCGCATCTCAACACAAGGCTCTACAAATAAATGTTCTTATGCTACATCACATAATTTTCATATGCATACATCTCTCAACATAGAAGACATACACATTCATGGAAGATACACACATTTTAGAGTCTCTCATTGAACACACTAAAATATCATTTAATTTTATTTATATTTAGGGTGAGTCAATAGACCCTTATTTACAATAAACTTCTAGTTACATCATTTTGATTTCTCGGTATCAGAAAGATGGCATTCCTCTAGATCATCATCCGAGTTTACATAAAACTTTATAGAAGAGGATGGTTGGGCACGCAGGCTCTCCTTTTCCTCTTTGGTCAACAAGGGTGCATTGGGTGCACACCCTAGAGGCCAATCACATATTATGGAAAGATTTTTGATCTTATGTGTTTGCCTCTCCTCAATCTTCAAGCCTCTCTCTAGCATCAATCGTGTAAGAGCTTGAGCTAGAGTTTCATCATCAGGAATTTCTGATGGAACCTCCGCCTTGGCATTTCCTTCCTTTAGATAATTATTACATGGGGTTCTAACAATTTTCCCTTTACTCCGTCTTGCCTTTGATCTTCCTATTCCTACATTCAATTCAAGTTTGGTCAATTTTTTGGACTTTCAATTTTGGGTCAAGGGTCAACTACCCTAGTCAACTATAGTAGACTCAAAAGGCCTAGATTTGAACCCTAAGCTCTGATACCAAATGTAATAACCCATTACAAATTATTACTTTATTAATACTATTATAAATGACACATGGATATACTCTTAATTAAAAAGAAAACTATTGGCTAAAGTCAATAATAGCTACACATGTCCATTTAAATGAGTCAAAGATTCTTATATTCACTTCAAAATTACAATTACAATATCAATTTTTACTTGGCTCCTAAGACCACAATGTCATTACATAGTACATTTTCTATTAAGTAAATGAATGATTTTCATCAATTTACATCATAGACTATAATAGTCTAGTGAACAACTAAGGTTCTTCTTCAATGCTCGCCTCCACTAGTGGACGAGAACATGGTTGAAGTGCTTTACTGCGCAACCATGAAGCTTACACTTTCTCGATATTCTTCCGACTTGAAGAATGCCTGACCCTACATGAAAAGTTTAGCAAGAGAACAACCTGCAAGGTGGAATCTGGTGCGTGTCCATACATCAACATGCAATTTCTATCTACAAGTTAGAAAAAGAAAGTGCAAGATCTATGCTAGGAATGGAAGAGAGTGAAATCATAGAGTTAATTCATACATAATGAACTATATTGCTTGGCCGAGCATATTAAGTGTGTTGCAACAACATCAAACAATAGATTTTGGTAAAGCAAACCTATACTCTTTGAACTCCATTTCGGCACCCATCCCAGAAGGTAACTTTCTACTATAACAACTATCTACCTTCTGGCAACAACTACCCATAGGTGCTCTAGTCAACTAAGGTATCAATTTTCTATTCAAATATTTAAACATTCTTTCACAAATATCTTCGAAAGAAGAAAAAGAATACAAATGTATACTCTAAACAGAAATAAGATTTTATGATACACAGAGTATTTCAACAATCAATCAAATCATTCTTATGACTATTTTCTACTTAACATTTTAAGCATTTTTCCTTTAAAATGTACTAAAAACAAAAGAAGGTATGTCACAAGTATGTGTATGTACATAGGTGAATTCTATGTGCATACACATATATGTGCCTATTAATGTTTAAGTTTGTACATACGTTCTGAAATAATTACAAAATTTAGATTGCAATCTTAAAATAGTATTCCCTTGACATTTCTTGTCAAATAAATAATCTAAGAAAGTCTATACTAACAGTTTCTCACTTAGTGTTATATTCTATCATTGTTGATTCCATAAGAACATTCATTGTTTAAATAGAATGTGTACTGTTTCCTACTAAACAATCATGAAACAAGTTATTTACATATGAACATCCAATGTTTAATCACAAGTACTGTTTCCTACTAAACAATCATAAAACAAGCTATTTAGATATGAACATTCGTTGTTTAATCAAAACAAGTACTATTTCCTACTAAACAGTCATAAAAAAAGTTGTTTACATATGAGCATTCATTGTTTGAACAAAATAGGTGTTGTTTCCTACTAAACAGTTATAAAATAAGTTATTTACAAGCTAAATAGTTTATAGAGCAAAGTTGTTTCCAGCTATAATGATAAATTTTCAACAAAATAGAGTTGTTTTCTAAAGAATAACTTTTGTTTGCATTAATACAGTTCTGTTTCAAACTAACAAAATATATTTAAAGACATATAATTTCGTTTACTCATTTTGTTGATCTTAAGTTGTTTACATGCTACATATTCACTTATAAGTAATTGTTCACCATTTAATTCTGAATGGGTTTGTCCATCATGAACATAAAATAAACAAATCAGATAGCATAGTTTCAACCTTAAGAACATAATGTCTATAATCCAGATCTTGAACTCTTTCATCACTGGAATCACTATGAGCAATTTTAATATTATAAAGAAACCATATTTTTCGGTGAATTTCTTAAGCAGATATTTTAGTTAAGAACACAATGAGCTTTCAGGATCAACAATACTTTTTCCTACATAGGTTGCATCAAATAAACCAAGGTTATTCTAGATTTTGACCCATTTCTATGGTCGGGTTCTTCCTATCTTAACCGCAAGTTTCATTTGAAATTACCCTTTCGAGTATACTGACTTATACATTAATGCATGCTTCTCTATACTTCATGCAGACTCATATCTACTTCTAAAATAAATAAATTATACTATCGATCATGAGACTCGCAGGTGTGCATTTCAGCAATAACGAAGAAATATACGCCAAACTCGAAACTAAAACCATGGGTATTGAAAGTTTTGGATCTGTTGGAAAATCTTGAGGACTTCACTCTGAGACATGTGTATAGGGAGGCGAACGCCACGGCGGATTGGTTGGCTAATCGAGGTGTACTTTTGGTGGAAGCAAAAACCATATTCGATGAGTTTTCCCTTCCTAGCGAGCTAAAGAAAATTTCTGAAAAAGAGAAGGGATGTCCTATGGGCGAAGCATAGCAAGGGTAATACATGCTCTTCATCTTTGTGGTGGTGGTCAACATCTTTTCAGCTACTCCTTACGGTTAGTGAACCATGTTCTTGGCGTAATCCAGATGGCTTGGAAAGCTCTTATTCGGGCTCTCTAAGGGACTTTGTTGGTGCTTTCCCCTTCCTGTGGTTCGAGCCCTAGATCTTGGCATAGCTAAGCTCAAAAATATGAAGAGTCTGATCATGGTTCTCTTGTATTGGTTGAATTGAGAAGGACTAGATTTGGTGCAATACAAACAAAGGATACTAATACTTCAGTGTTAAACTTATGAGGAGGCGTTGTCTAAATTGCTAGCAAAGAGTGCAAGAGGTGATGCTTTGGCTTTTTCTTTCAAGCTATTTTTTACAACAGGTCTTGTAACCTTTTTATTTTTCCAATATTGGGAGCTACCACCATAACGATAGTGCTTACCCAAAAAAAAAAAGGGTTTTCTTTAAATTTTAGAAACTTAAACACTTTTA
The DNA here is from genome assembly GCA_007115665.2 of Sequoiadendron giganteum. Classification (NCBI taxonomy): domain Eukaryota; kingdom Viridiplantae; phylum Streptophyta; class Pinopsida; order Cupressales; family Cupressaceae; genus Sequoiadendron; species Sequoiadendron giganteum. Next base: position 250,337,026 of record CM021101.1, on the reverse strand, counting down.
TACCTTAGTGTCTTTGAAATAAAATGATAAAGCAATTTAAACATTGTGTTGAGGTGGCATGACATCCCTATCTACATCATCTTTTCCCTTTATTGGATATTGTGATGTTTGGGTGGCAATCTTAGCTTTATAGAAAGAGAATTCCTTGACAACCATAGAAAGTTCATTGTGCCTTGGAATGATCATATTGTTGGTCCTTAGCTTTCAAATTTCTCTATTACAACTTTTTCATAGCTTCTACATTGGATGCTTTTTTATCAAATATCCTTTCAACGATTGCTTTGAAGCTTTCTTTGATGAACTAAGTATCCATGACATGTGAATCATTTTTTCCTAAACATCTGAGTCAGCGAACATGAAGTCAATTTGGGCATCCATCTTAATTTGATCATATTCTTCTAGTAATTTGGTTTTCTTTTTGAATATTTTGTTTGATTGCCATTATTCTCCATTTGATGCTTTTTCTCCATAGGAGGCATCTATTTTCATATGTTCTACAACACACTTTTCATTTCCAATCTCAACCATTTCCTTGAGTTTTTTTATCTACCTTTACCCAAACTATCTCCTCTTGTTTTGATACATTAATTTAATCATCAACTTCCTCCTAATATCAATTTTATCATTAAATTTATTTTCTTCTTCAATAAATTTCATCAACTTACCTAATCTTCAATTGTCTTTCCATAAGAATGATACCCACATATCTTTTCAACTAATTCTTTCTCGCTTTTTGATCTAGGATCAAAAGAGGTATCAATTTTGTCTAGTGGCTAAGCTAGGGCATCAACTATAGACTTAAGGAAAGTAGCTACAACTTTTACCTATTGCTTTCTTTGGAGTGCTTATATTTCTATGTTCTCTCAAAAATATTGACAATTGACACTTGAAAATTATGAATATCCCCATCATGTGAGGAAGGGCCTAAATTAATACTTATGATGTTGAAATCCTTTTTATTCATCTCACTAATATATTTATTTGTAGATGGGTGGGAAAAATCTATGTAGATATGGCCCAAAGTTGAAGCTTTCACCAACCTAGAAGTTATCTTGGATTTCTAGGTTGAGGTGACCTTTGCAAAAAATTGGAAAGAACATCGAGTTGAGAAATGTTCAACTGAGAAACCTTCCTCTTTCTCAAGAGGTTTTGTTGTATCCAAGAGGATGATATATTGGATGGAGTGTCAAAGGAGGTCCTAGTGGTATTTGGGGAGAGTTGTAATGACCTCACGGGAGGAGGTGTTGTAAAAAAAGTTCCCACCTTATTGAATGATGTGATATATAATGAAGATGAAGGTGAAGAATAAAGTTGAACAAGACTGTAAGATGAATGATGTGATATCATCCTCTAGGCCTTGGATATTCCAACTTAAATTAATTTTTTTAATTTTATACAGTGACAATCTCATCTAGCCTATTCCCCTAACATCATATTCACTATCAAAATCAACCCAATAATCTTCTATTTTAGGGAGATGGTAGAATCTAGGTCCAAGACGTAGGTTTTTGACATAATATTTACTATCAAATTAAAATTCCATCTCAAAAAAATGCATGGCATATTTCACCAAATCCCTTTTAATATTTAATGCATCAAACCATGATATGCATTGATAGTGAGCTATCCTAATAGTAAAAGGGAATATTTCCATCTTCCTTTGTTTTAATCTTTTGTTTAATTTGCTTATTTGTCTATACACTTCAATTAAAATGAATTTATCACTCACATACCTTCACAATTTACATGGAGACCCATCAAAACCTCTAATTATGATATAAATGAACCTTTGGAACTGGATGAAGTATCTCCCATATGTGTTGATCCACCAAATAAATTTTGAGGATATCCTCATGCTCATATCACCCTAGAGTTCTTAGATGACATATATTGTGAATGCATCATTCACTATCTTTAAACTCTTTTAGCTATTATCCAACTAGAGTTGTGGGTAGTGATCATAAATTTGAGTCACTTCATCAAAATTATGAATGAAAACTAGCCTTGGCTAAGCCCTCATATTGGCAATAGCAAAACACAAATACAAAGACATAAAAGTATTTATTGAGTTGGAATTGGGTTATCTTCCTATGAAGCTTATCGTTGATTATGCCACCCCATTTTATGAATTGTTTCTCATGAATGATGTTAATAATAAATAGGTACATCCATTCTTCAAAATTATGGGCATCTTCATTACTAATTAACCTTTGGAGGAAAATAATGATGTCTGAGATATCATCAATAAAGTGTGATCTATGCAAATTCTTTGGTAGTTGAAATTTTCTCTTTTTAGGGACTGTCAACTAATGCCTTTCAATTGTGTTGCAACATGAAATTTTATTCTTGGTAAAATGTTGATAAGATGATGTGGTATCCATGTTTGTAAACACTTTCCTTTGGGGTAGCTTAAGGAGTGTGCTAAAATATTCTCTGTCCAATTTACCAATTACTCTATTATATATTGTTTTCACTTCTCGAGTTGGGGGTCATAATGGTTGATACATTCTAGGACTAGGTTTGTGAATTGCACATGCACAAGAAAGACAATTTCCTATAATAACCTACTATCTACCAATTTAAGTGATTAGAGACCTATTTTTATCACCCATTCTTGTTCAAAATCATCAAGATTTATGCGCCCTAATTTTATATCTCCAATTCGGGAAACATGGTCTACAAATCTAATAGATGCTTGTATCTGAGATATTTGTAGTTCATTTTTACCAAAATTAAATTACATGAGAGGAAAATCAAATCTTTTATTACATAGTTAAATAAATATGGAGGAATTTTTATTTCTAGCAAGAAATTTTATTAGAAACACTCTCCATTTTATATTGTCTTTGAAATCCTTTCTACACAACTTGTTGGACGAGCTCTGCCAATTTTCTCTCACACTTCTCTGTTTTCTCTTGACAATCGCTTGTTAAAATTCCTTCTATTCACTTTACATTGGCCTTATATTGGATTGCATTCAATGTGATTGAGATTTGTTAGGGTATCAATGGTGTCTTCAATGTTAGCTTTTGTACACTCCTGCCATATCAATGACCCTTGGTTCCATTTGAAATGTAAGATTTTTCAACTTATTCATTGGATGTTCGAAGGGTTTTCAAAACCTTTTCGACTTGTAATAATTGTTTTGAAACCACATATTGAAGCCAATAGGGTTTATCTTCTCTTAATAAAATAACTTATTACATCATTGATGAGTTATCCTTACAAAACTTCATTTAACTTTGTTGTGGTTATGAACAACTTGTTGGCCTCTAATGAAGTTTTGACAACCTTGTTAGTGAAAGGAAAAGATGAACCCAAAGAGACCTTTGAGAACTAGTAGACACCTTTAGTATCTTATGTTTCTTTTTAAATCAGATTTCAACAACTTGATAAAAGCACATACTACTATGCCATTAAAGAGGAAACAAACATAGTTGATTTCCCATCACATTAACCCTTAGAGGAAAGATAATGTAGTTTGTGTATCTAAGTAAATTTCAACAGCATAACAACAAGTAAATTAACACTTTAAGAATATGGAAGAAGAATAATAAAAGATAGAAGAGAAGAAACACCAATATACATGGGGAAAAACCTTTTGGGTAAAAAGCCTCATACTCCAAAGCATCAAACCAGTGTATTAATCTACAACAAACAAGTTACAACACACTTGTAGGATCATAGTCTTAACATGGAGATTTACATCTTTCTCTTCTCTAGAGGAAATCCGATAACATAACTCTGCAATGAAAAATTCTCCTCACAACTCCTCAAGAAAACTCTCATTAGAGAACCAAGATAGATGCCTAAAAGAACATCCTCAATATTTTGCAAATCTAATATCTGTAAAAGATCAAAAAGCACGAGCTTTAAATCAACCTTCTAATCCAAAAATAACCTTATCCTCATCTTGGGCATCCAAAGCAGATAAAGCTAAAATTTGATTTATTCCTCTTCAGTTTTGATATAGAAACTGCTAACCGAGACTCTCAAGTCAACATCAGAAGTTATCAAAACAATTTTATCACCAATATATAAACATGTGACATCATCCTCCTAAAATAGGACCTTTTAGAGTGGGTCCCTACTTCCTAAAAAATAAGAATTTTCCATATCTCATCACTTGCCATGTAGGATGCCATATCAACAATAGGACCCATAAAGTGAATGCCAACTCAGGAAGTTTAATACATTAGTATAAATTAATATGCACCTAATAATCAATTAATTAAAGCTAGGACTCAAAGGTTGAGACATATTAATCCCAACATTCTCCCACTTGTCAAACACCTTTAAAGAGCCAATAGAAACAACAATATTTCAACTGCTAGAAGCCAAACAGTGAAACAAAATCATCACATATGTCCATAAAACCACATGAATATCCAAAATGCTCTCATGCACTAAAAAGATACCTGAAAAAACATTGAAGATGTCCACCATATCAAGCAAGAAATTTTGTCACCTCCAACATTTCACATATGGAAGAAAAGGAACAAGCCAAGGAAAAGATGCACCAATCCAAAGAACACACATCAAATCTAAGTGATAAAAAATGCAATAGGCTAATATCACAACTCCACTATGCTCATGAGCTTAACAAAAGCACCAATATATCCAACTTCAAAAGCCGTTACCAGAAAACAAATTGAAGTTCAAACTTCCTTCGAGAACAAGATCAAACATAAATGTTCCAAAACAATTAGAACAACAACCACAATTGATTACTAACATCCAACTAAAAAACCCACATGACTTGAAATAACAACCACAATAAATGCTATTTCATCCAATTATCCATACCTCAAAAGGTATCTAAAACATCAATAAAACTCATACCAAAAATGTATCCAACCCATAAATTTCAATCAAAATCTCCCTGTATAAACCCTATCAATGAAGAAAATACACATCTAGGAACTCCCACTACATGGTAATGTAAAATATAAAAAATAGATCATGGCATACCAAGTCTACCAATCAACACTTATCATAAGGACTAGCTAATAATTCAAATATGTAGTAACAAAGAACAATCACAATGATCCACACATGCAACACAAACCACTACATAGTTTCTGATAACGTGTCACCATAACTTTCCCCAAGTCCACCACACTGAACCATGTGAAAACGAACCTCTAGGAAGAAGCCATAGAACAAAGAGAAAATATGTAAATCATATTCCAATCATGTCCTTCTTCAAACACCTCAAAGTGCTAAGCTATGCCAAGTAAGATCTCCTTCATAACCCTCAATGAAAAGCCTCAACAACACCCGAAACATCCAATCTCATTAGGTCAAAAATAACATATATATTTATCACCACATGGATGTAAACTTCTCTAAAAAAGGAAATAAAACTCAAATCCATTCAAAAAATAGGAATAAATCTAATAACATCTCCTAAACTTCTAGTAAGTAAAAAACATATACCCAAGGAGATAAACATGTTGATTAGATGATTATCTGCCAAGTACACCAAGAGTGGGGGATGAGAATGCTCCTCCAGGATAACCAAGTCATCATGACTCACTCTAAGAATAATATCCTTTATAAGTCCATCATGAACTCACATTCATATCCAAGTGAAGGCTCCTTGGAATTTCTACTAAAGCTTCCAAAGAGTAACCATCACCAATTCTCCAAGTATCCATGAGAATATATAACTAATCAACCCATACTAAACTCCAAATGCAAAATTGTACTCTCATGAAGCTCCCAAGAAAATGACCAATTGTAGACACTTAAAATTGTCGTGAATGATACTACACACTTGAATTTGATCACTAACATCATTTCATCCTAAAATTCATCTTCTTTTCGCATGTTTAATTAAATAAGCCTAGTTTTTTAATTAAATGCATCATTTTCATCTATTAATCTAATTAGTTTTATTAGGTTAATTCACCCCCTTCCACATTCGCCTTTCATCTTGTTTAATTGAATAATGCAAATTATTCAATTTAAACAGTTTATGTCCTCTCATTTCATTAAATAATCTTAATTATTTAATTAAATGTCATTTGAACCCATTTTCATTAAATAAACCAATTATTTAATGATAATCTTAATATTCCTCAGTTTGCACAATTAAAACTTCATTTTAATTGACTAATTTTTAATTTTCCTCACCCATCTACTTGCATCTAGGGAATATTCCAAAGGAATATTCTTCTATTTTGGCTCCAAAAATAGAATATTCTTTCTTAACAAACTCTCTAACAAAATTTCTAACATCTTTCAAAGTGCGTTTGTTTGAATCATTGTGAGACGTTGATTAATTATTTGATCCATGTGATCTTTGATTCTCATCCATTGATGAGAATCCTTGATCCATGTCTTCACCCTTGATTCCATCTTGGCCATTGATTGATCCATTTGATCTTGACCCTTGATTCACTATTTTCTCCTATAAATACTTCACATTTTAGAGAGAAATGAATCCACTTCCATCAAAGAAAATTTATGTTGCTATTTTGAAATACTATCTTTATTCATCCTTGCATCCATTTTCAAGATTTTTCATCTTTTTCATCCACCCATAGCATACTTTCATGGATTTTAGCTTAGTTTTCAACAATGGAGTTCAATTAGATACTCATTTTTTTCAAGGGATTGGGAAAGGGTCGCCATTCCATATCAATACAACACCAATCCCCCAATGGGATAAGGTTTGGAGTTCTAGATTATGTTTCTTTATGCTTTCATGGTTTATTTGATGCTTAGTATAATGGTTACTTGTTTTTGAAGCTTTCAAACATCTCATTGGGATTATAGCTTAGGTAGTTAAATATGGCTTAAATTTGCATTGATTTTGTGTATTTAGCCATTACTATGATTACAATCACACCAATATACTCAATACCAAGAGAACTAATCATACCACTGTCAGCAATGTCATAAACTCAACACCTTAACCAAAGACACAAAAAACATTCTCCATGGACAACCAAGATTTCAACATCTTCATTCACATGAAGATAACCATCTCTTAATAATATTGAAAATGTCAAAGAACTCTCATTGCAAAAATATATAGGATCTAATAGATCCTCCATAACACCAAATAACTATTGCAAAAGATCATCCATAACCAAGTGATGAATCCACATCACTGCCAAAGTTCCCACTAAAACATGGCACTAAGATCTCCATGGCATCATGATAACCATTTCCTAAATTAATATTCTTCAGGGTTCTAACACAATCAAATACTTCACCTATGGTATCAACAACATAAAATAATAAGTAGAACCAAGATCTCTAAGCCAAGAAGATAAACAACATGCTACAAATACCATATCTACCTATCTAAGCACTTTCAAAATCCATCCTCTCATCTCAATGCAACATACCAACGAAAAAATAACCACAAACAAGGTCAACTAATAAAGTTTGCATCAACATTGAACCAATCTTGTAGATATATACTGTCCACACTTGAGTAATCTCGTTGCAGCAAATGGGTAGCTAATCCACAAATTGCATAACTCATAGATCCATAACCAATAAAACATACAAACTCATTATCACATCAATAACATGCAAAAATGAGATATCAAAGAAGACAACATGTAGATTTTAAGACTCAAACATCGAATCACCAGCAAACCCGATTTACTAAAAAAATCAATAAATGAGTACCATATCAAGGAACAAATTAAGCATTCCTACAAATCTAAAATTATTTTCATCCAATAAATTCTGAATCTGAACACAATCTCTCCATAGATCTAAAAACCATAGATTTTTATTAACATGTAAAAATAGAAAAATCATCTTCGTGTAAATCTAAATCCACTTAAACATCCAGGAAATAGATCATCACATATTTCATCTAAAATAATAGAATTTCCCAAATCTATAGAAAACCACAACTTTTTAAAAAATAGGAAAATTGCAAACTCTTTAGAGGAAACAAGTTGTCCAAAAGCTTATAAAATATGAAATATACAACTTCACAACCCACAAATAACTAGTGGTAAAACATATACTGACATTTATTCACTAAGAAAGATACAAACCTCCTCACACCATGCATAAAGCATACATGCAAACCTGCAACTATCTTACATCTAGAAATAACCCCAAAGAATCATAATATGAAAAATATTTTATCTACAAATCTATAGAATTGTAATTTTTGATTAACCATGTAAAACTTGTAAAACCACCATGTTTAGTAACACACATGCAAATCCATATCCACTTATCGTTTGGAAGACTGACAAGTCCAAAAAAAACCATAATAGTTAAATCAGAACAATGGAATAACATGAATATACATAACCATAGGTTTTGAACGAAAAACTCACAAAACCCTCAGATCCAACCAACATGAAATCGAGATATGTGAAAAAAACCAACCAAAGGAAGAAGAGGTCTAGGAGCTCTAGGCCCATTTGTAGGACAATTCCACAACCACCATCATGTACAAGCATACATAGGAGCTAGGCTATTCCAAAAGCTTTTAGATCATTCAATAATTAACTCCATAGCCTACATGCATTAAAGGCTAATGACACAATGCCTTCCAATGCCATGGACTAAAGCCAAGAACCCAACATAAGCACATCAAACTATAGTCACCTAATTTTCTCCATTTGACTAGGAGCCAAAAACAAACACCCAATATGAATACTTTGTTGCACACAATTATAAAAATGTAAGAACACCACCAAGCATGAGGATTATGATATATTGTCAAACATAAGCTCTAGATCAATATAATTTTAAATGAAACCAAATGATCAAATCCATAAAATTTTGTATTCTCAATCCTTCAAAATTCTTGTTGTCTCCTAAAAACAAGATCAATTGCTAAACTTCCACTCAGACAAGGATTAATAATCAACCAATTCCTTCAAAATAAATTCCCTCAAGCTTACCAGACTAATAAATCACAATAGAAGAAATACCTAGAGCCTTAAACACCATGAATCCAACACATGCAATAACATGCAAGCACATGCAAGTAACATGCAAGTACATGCAACTCACATACAACTCACATGCAAGCACATACAAAACATGGAATTAAGCTCTGATACCAATTGAAAGGGAAAGATGAACCTAGAGAGACCTTTGAGAACTAGTATGCACCTTCAATATCATATGTTCATTTTAAATCAAATTTCAATAACTTGATACAAGTGGATACTACTATGCCATTAAAGCAAAAACAAACATAGTTGATTTCTCATCACATTAACCCTTAGAGGAAAGATAACGTAGTTTGCAAATCTAAGTAAATTTTAGCAGCATAACAACATGTAAATTAATACTTAAAAAAAATGAAAAAGAAGAATAAAAAGAAGAAGAGAAGAAACACCAATATACATGGGGTAAAAAGTCCCACACTCCAAACCATCAAACCAATGTGTTAATCGGAAACAAACAAGTTACAATACATTTGCAGGCTCACAACTTTTACATGGAGATTTACATCTTGCTCTTTTATGGAGGAAATATGATAACATAATCCTAGAAAGAAAAATTCTTATCACAAATCCTCAAGCAAACTCTCATATTTATAGAACACCAAGATAGACACCTAAAAAAGCATCCTCAATCTTCTACAAATCCAATATCTATAAGAGCTCAAAAAACATGAGCTTTAACTCAACTTGCTAATCTGAAAATAATCTTATCCTCATCTTGGGTGTCCAAAGCAGATAAAGCTAAAAGCTATTTTATTCCTCTTCAATTTTAATATAGAAACTATTAATTGAGACTCTCAAGTCAACATAGGAAGTTGCCAAAATAGTTTTATCACCAATATGGAAACATGTGACACCATCATCCTAAAAATAGGACCTCCTAGAGTGGGCACCAACTTCCTAAAAAATAGGGATTTTGCCATATCTCATCACTTGCCATGTAGGATGCCATCTCAATTATAAGACCCATAAGTGAATGGAAACTTAGGAAGTTTAATACATTAGGATAAATTAATATGCACCTAATAATCAATTAATTAATTCTAGGGCTCAAAGGTCGGGATACCTTAATCCCAACAATTAGGTGTCAACACGGGTTTCAAAACTGTCAGCAATCATTGAAACATTTTTGTAGAACACTTTTATTTTATTTTTTCAAGTTGAAGGATGAGCCAAGGCATCTTTGTGATTAAACACGGGTCTTCAAATTTCTTAATTTTACTTCATTTTTGAAAGTTCTGAATAGTGCTTCACACTTTGATATAGTTGTTGAAACCTTGGCGGGGCTAACAAGGTTGGGACAATCTTGTTTAGTGTTGACATGAGTTTTAAAAACATGCGTAATTGCCAACACCATATTTTGGAAATATTTCTCTTCAAAAAGGATCATTTCATTGGCATTTGACATAAATCCTAGAACTTGGATAAAACCTTGACACAAATTTTATTATTTTTAAAATAAAAGAGGTTGTGATAGTACGGTTGGGTTTCAATAAGGTTGTGACAACCTCATTAGAAGTAGATGGGGTCACGAGAACCTCTTTACAAGATGAAAAAGGTTTCAAAAATCAATAGATTTATCGATGACATAATACTTAGATAAATTTTGAAGGAAAACTCATGACTAAGGATTGGGAATGGTTGGCATGGAAAAAAAAAGGAAATGACACACTCAAGGAAACACTCTCAAGGTGTTAAACATTTTTTATCCTTAATATCATATTAGAGCATGAGAGGAGGACATACATGGCCTAATTTTCCATTTTTAGAAGTATGGTGTAACTTCTCAGGCCTAATTGCTTACTTTAGTGCAATACAAAGACCAAATGACCAAAGAGTTCACTATGTTAGGTTTGTATAAGAATTTCTAGAGGGAGTCCTCATTATACCTAAAGATGCATTAGTCCCAAGTCCATGAAATCAAGGGGTATGTCTAATGAATCGGTTTGAGAGCATAACCCACTCTCCTCTTTCACTTTGCAAACTATAAATTTTCTTATAAGCTTACCCTAAATGATAAATACATCAAAAAATGAGTCTTTTTATTCTCCTCCCAACTTATATACCCCACTAGTACACTTGGGTTTGGGTTGCCACTTGGTGATGAAATCCAAGCTAGGCATACTGAAAAGAACGAAATAAATTACTAGCCACTTTTAATTTCCAAGATTTCCTTGTGATGTGAGGAAACATAATACACGAGACTATCCTTTTGTTGAATAAAGGGATCCTTTTTATTCCCAATATCACCTTGTTGTGTGAGAGAAGAACATACACACCCTTTTATCGCACAAACATAAAAAACTAAAGAATGATTTTACTTTAATATTTAAATGAAGTTTTTTTTGAAAATAAATCTTTGACCAATGAAACTCACACAAAAGGATTAATATTTTAAACATTTTGATCTTCATCACATAAAAAATACTGCATCCATGAGTATTAGTGACAAGAAACAAATCTCTACAAGGTTAGACGTAGTTATCCAATTGATCATAAAGTATGCATAGATGACAATAAGAATAAATACACGAGTAAGAGACTAAATCAATGTGTTTTATTTCATCATGCAAAAACAACTATCACCATCCCTTGTGATGTAAGATCCACAAAATATTAATTAAAGCCATATGGATTTCAATTATATAAGATGTGGTAATATTCATCCTGATAAATCTAATGCTTGATATCTTCTTATCATGGCAAGTGCTTCTAAGATACACAAATTAACATCGATTCAATTTGATTAATTTTGTACTTGTGTGAGGCCAAATTTGAATGTAGGTGTTTCCTTGACAAATAGAACTTTTTTTATACACACAAAATCACTTACATCTTTTTCACTAATAAACAATATATAAACATTCATAATATTTATTAATGATATCATTCTAAATAAAAAATGAAAGTTATATTCTCAAAATTAATAAAAATTGATCATATAACTAACACTTTATTCAATCTAATTTACCATCTATATGTTAGTAATGTTTTTCCTATATGAACTATACTTTCACTTTCAAGAAAACTATTCTCACCATTCATTTTATTATATAGATTTGTGTGGATTTTTATTTGTGATGTATATTATAGTACATTATATGATAATAACAGATTAAAAAAGTAAAAGCTATGTTCTAGAAGAGAATTTCAAAGGTAGAATAAACATAAGGTAGGTGGTCGATATTTTGAAATTGAAAGATCTAGTACCTACCTCCTTTTCCTCCCACTTATCTAGTAGTCATCTATGATGTTCCACTTGCTCTTGTCATAACATTCATTATCCTCAACGTTTAATCAAATATTTTTAATGCTCAAAGTACATTGCGAAGTCAAACTATTCCACATCTTATATTTTTTATTTGTATTTATTTTACACAACCACTTTAGCGACAACCTATGGTGAAAGAGTAAATTAAAACTGTTAGATATATATTTGGATAATATTCACATGTATTTAATAAATAATGTATCTAATATGAAAATTTTATTTAAAATCAAAACATACACTAACTATAACTTGTTTGATAAGATATTTTGAAGAAATTTTTAAAATAGATAGGTTATGTCTTATTAGTTAAAACGTCTTAAAAAAAGTTGTGAAGATAGCAAGGTTTTGTCTCTCTTGTCAAAATGCTCCAAAAATATTTGTGAAAATAGTAAAACCCCATCTTAGTTGTCAAAATGTCTCAAAAAAAAATTGGTCTTACATTATCAAAATAGTTATCAAATAGAACTTGAAGAGTATATATTTTTTATTTTATTGTTGATGATTAACACAATTGTTATACAAGTTATTAGTTATTGTCATGAGATGGAAACCAATAAAAATAAAATATATTTAGAAATCTATTATCTTTAATACTTATTAATGGAATAAAATGCTAGCATATATATATAAAATACGCTCAGAGATATCCTTCTCGAGGTGTCTATTTTTTAATCAAAATTTCACATAAAAATTGAATAAACACCTTGAAAAGAATATCTCTCAGCACATTATATATATATATATGCTAGTAGTAGTCGCGACGCAACATGTAATATCTTAAATAAATTATTTTTATATTTATATGTTTTATATTAAATTATTATAATATTTGTAATTCAATTTTAAAAAATAATATATATAATTTAATATTTAAATGTTAAGTTAAAATATATAGATATATTTTTAGTATATTTATAATAAAAAAATATGATATCATTAATATGCTAACATAGGATTATTAAAAAACTATTTAGTTAGGATTAGGATTAGGGTTAGGGTTAAGGGTAAGAGATATAGTTAAGGTTAGGGCCAGGTCGAGAGATATAGTAGGGTTAGGGTTAAAGTTAATATATAGATAGGATTGGGGTTAGGGTTAATATTATAATGAGAGACAAGGTTTGCATCAAAATTAGGGTTAGGGTTATCATCAAGATTAGCTTAGAATTAGGGTTTGGGTTAGCATTAGGATTAGGGTTACAATTAGGTTTAGGGTTAATAGATATAGTTAGGGTTGGGGTAATAATTAGGGTTAAGGTTATTAGGATAAAGGTTCTAGTTGTGTTTTGGATCAAGTTTAGGGTTAGGATTATGGTTAGGTTGGGGTTAAGAGATATAGTTAGGCTTAGGGTTCAAGTTAGGATTAGGGCTAGAGATATAGTTAGGGCTAGGGTTAGGGTTAAGAGATATAGTTAGGGTTAGAAATACGATTAACATTATGATGAGGGTCAGGGTTTGCATCAAAATTAGGGTTAGGGTTAGCATTAGGATTAGGGTTACAATTAGTTTTGCAATCAAGTTTAAGGTTAATAGATATAGTTAGGGGTGGGGTAATAATTGGGGTTAAGGTTATCGAGATTAAGGTTATAGTTATGTTCTCGATCAAGTTTAGGGTTAGGATTATGGTTAGGTTGAGGTTAAGAGATATAGTTAGGTTTAGGGTTTAGGTTAGGATTAGGGCTAGAGATATAGTTAAGGTTAAGGTTAAGGCTAGATATATAGTTAGGATTAGGGTTAGGGTTGAGATTTAGTTAAGTTTAGGGTTATGGTTAGCATTAGGATTATATTTTTAATAATTTTTCTCACATAAAATTGCAATAGATGCCTTGAGAAGGATATCTCTCAGCATATTTTATATATATTATTAAAATAATATATATATGCTAGTAGCAATAACAATGGAAAATGGAAGACAAAATTATCATGGTTAGGGTTAGGATAAGGGTTAGGGTTAGAATTATAATCTTATCCCTTGTCCTACTTGTAATGCTAATCCAAATTATAACCTTAACAATAATTCTAGCCCTATTCATAATCATACTTATAATAAATACCTTAATTCTAATTGTAACCCTAATTAAAACCTAATCCTAACCCTAAATTAAGCCTAACCCAACCTAACTTTAATTATAATTGAATCATAATCCTAACGCCAATTGAACCCTTGCCCTAATTGAATCTTAACCCTTATTGTAATTGTAACACTAACCCTAATCCTAGTTGAGTTATAACCCCAACCCTAACACAAAAAATTATCCTAGAACCCTAACCCATATATATCTCCCTCTCTCTACCTCTATATATAACTTCTTATATCTTTATATCCCTCCATAGATCTCCCTCTCTTTGTCTCCCCCTCTTTATATCTCTATTTCTCTCTCCCTCTCCCTCTCTCTCCATATCCATCTTCATCTCTATCTCCTTACCTCTCCCTGCATATCTCTAACTCTTTCCCCTATATCTTTTCTAATATATATATATATATATATATATATATATATATCTCCCTATCACTCTCTCTCTCTATATATCTCTCTACTTCTCTATTCTCTCTCTATTTCTCCCATTTGTCAAACACCTTTAAAGAGCCATAAAGTGAATGTGAACTCAAGAAGTTTAATACATTAGTATAAATTAATATGCACCTAATAATCAATTAATTAATGCTAGGACTCAAAGGCTGAGATATCTTAATCCCAACATTCTCCCACTTGTCGAACACCTTTAAAGAGCCAATAGAAACAACAAGATTTCAACTGCTAGAAGCCAAACAATGAAACAACATCATCACATTTATCCATGAAACCACATGAATATCCAAAGTGCTCTCATGCACTAAAAAGATACCTGAAACAACATTGAATATGTCCACCATATCAAGCAAGAAATTATGTCACCTCCAACATGTCACCTGTGGAAGAAAAGGAACAAGCCAAGGCAAAGATGCACCAATCTAAAGAACACACATCAAATCTAAGTGATAAAAAATGCTATAGGCTAATATCACAACTCCACTGTGCTCATGAGCTTTACAAAGCATCGATATATCAAACTTCAAAACTCATTACCAGAACACAAATTGAAGTCCAAACTTCCTTTGAGAACAAGATCAAACACAAATGTTCCAAAATAATTAGAACAACAACCAAAATTGATTACTAACATCCAACTAAAAAATCCAAAAGACTTGAAATAGAAACCACAATAAAAGCTATTCCATCCAATCATCCATACCTCAAAAGGTATCTAAAACATCAATAAAACTCATACCAAAAATGTATCCAACCCATAAATTTCAATCAAAATCTCCTTGTATAAAACCTATCAATGAAGAAAATACACATCTAGGAACTCCCACTACATGGTAATGTAAAATGTAAAAATAGATCATGGCATACCAAGTCTACCAATCAACACTTATTATAAGGACTAGCTAATAATTCAAATATGTAGTAACAAAGAACAATCACAATGATCCACACATGCAACACAAACCACTACATAGTCTCCGATAACATGTCACCATAACTTTCCGAAGTCCACCACATTGAACCATGTGAAAATGAACCTATAGGAAGAAGCCATAGAACAAAGAGAAAACATGTAAACCATATTCAAATCATGTCCTTCTTCCAACACCTCAAATTGCTAAGCTATGCCAAGTAAGATCTCCTTCACAACCCTCAATGAAAAGCCTCAACAAAACCCAAAACATCCAATCTCATTAGGTCAAACATAACATATATATCACCACATGGATGTAAAATTCTCTAAAAAAGTAAATCAAACTCAAATCCATTCAAAAAATAGGAATAAACCTAATAACATCTCCTAAACTTCTCATAAGTAAAAAACATATACCCAAGGAGATAAACATGTTGATTAGATGATTATTTGCCAAGTAGACCAAGAGTGGGAAATGCGAATGCTCCTCCAAGATAACCAAGTCATCATGACTCACTCCAAGAATAATATCCTCTATAATTCCATCATGAACTTGCATTCATATCCAAGTGAAGGCTCCTTGGAATTTATACTAAAGCTTCCAAAGAGTAACCATCACCAATTCTCCAAGTATCCATGAGAATATCTAACTAATCAACCCATACTAAACTCAAAATGCAACATTGTACTCTCATGAAGCTCCCAAGAAAATGACCAATTGTAGACACTTAAAATTGTCCCAAATGATACTACACACTTGAATTTGATCACTAACATCGTTTCATCTTAAAATTCATCTTCTTTTCGCATATTTAATTAAATAACTAGGAATTAAATGCATCATTTTCATCTATTAATCCAATTAGTTTTATTAGGTTAATTCACCCCCTTCCACATTCACGTTTCATATTGTTTAATTGAATAATGCAAATTATTTAATTTAAACACTGTATGTCCTCTCATTTCATTAAATAATCTTAATTATTTAATTAAATGTCATTTGAACCCATTTTCATTAAATAAACCAATTATTTAATGATAATCCTAACATTCCCCAGCTTGCACAATTGAATAATTTTTAATTTTCCTCACCCATCCACTTGCATCTAGAGAATATTCCAAAGGAATATTCTTCTATTTTGGCTCTAAAAATAGAATATTCTTTCCTAAAAAGCTCTCTAAAAAAAATCCTAACAACTTTGAAAGTGTGTTTGTTTGAATCATTGTGAGACATTGATTAATTCTTTGATCCATGTGATATTTTATTCTCATCCATTGATGAGAACCCTTGATCCATGTCTTCACCCTTGATTCCATCTTGGCCATTGATTGATCCATTTGATCTTGATCATTGATTCACCATTTTCTCCTATAAATACCTCACATTTTAGAGAGAAATGAATCCACTTCCATCAAAGAAAAGTTATGTTTCTTTTTTGAATACTATCTTTATTCATCCTTGCATCCATTTTCAATATTTTTCATCTTTTTTATCCACCCATAGCATACTTTCATGGATTTTAGCTTAGTTTTCAACAATGGAGTTCAATTAGATGCTCATTTTTTTAAGGGATTGGGAAAGAGTCATCATTCCATATCAATACAACACCAATTCCCCAATGGGATAAGGTTTGGAGTTCTAGATTATGTTTCTTTACGCTTTCATGGTTTATTTGATCCTTAGTTTAATGGTTACTTGTTTTTGAAGCTTTCAAACATCTCATTGGGATTGTAGCTTAGGTAGTTAAATATGGCTTAAATCTATATGGATTTGGTGTATTTAGCTATTACTATGATTACAATCACACCAATATACTCAATACCAAGAGAACTAATCATACCATTGTCAACAATGTTAAACTCAACACCTTAACCAAAGACACAAAAAACATTATCCATGGCCAACCAAGATTTCAACATCTTCATTCACATGAAGATAATCATCTCTTAATAATACTGAAAATATCAAAGAACTCTCCCTACAACAATATATAGGATCCAAGAGATCCTCCATAACCAAGTGATGAATCCACATCACTACCAAAGTTCCCACTAAAACATGACACTAATATCTCCATGGCATCATGATAACCAGCTCCTAATTTGAGATTCTTCATGGTTCTAACACAATCAAATACTTCACCTATGATATCAACAACATAAAATAATAAGTAGAACCAAGATCTCTAAGCCAAGAAGATAAAAAAATATGCTACAAGTACCATATCTACCTATCTAAGCACTTTCAATATCCATGCTCTCATCTCAATGCAACATACCAATGAACAAATAACCACAAACAAGGTCAACTAATAAATTTTACATCAACATTGAACCAATCTTGTAGATATATATAGTCCACATTTGAGTAATCTTGTTGCAACAAATGAGTAGCTAATCTGCAAGCCACATAACTCATAGATCCATGACCAATAAAACATACAAACTCATTATCACATCAATAACATGCAAAATTGAGATATCAAAGAAGACAAAATGTAGATTTTAAGACTCAAACATCGAATCACCAACAAACCTGATTTGCTAAAAAAATCAATAAATTAGTACCATATTAAGGAATAAATCAAGCATTCCTGCAAATCTAAATTTTTTTTCATCCAATAAACTTTGAGTCTGAACACAATCTCTCCATAGATCTAAAAACCATAGATTTTTTAATTTTTTTTGCTAGTTAAACTGTTGCAGACGGGCAACACCCTATATTGATTATCAAAATAAAATACACGATTGCAGTTTTTGGCAGTTATCCACTAAAGCCAATTTGAAAATGGCATAGAGCTTCATGTCTATTGAAGCAATTAACTATGAAGGTACCTAGTTGCATAACCAAGGAGCCAAAAAAGAAATTACAGACTATGCTAGTAAACACCCGAGACTGACTATACTATACTTATTAATAGGGAAGTATGTTGCTTCAATCTTCCTCCACCTCCTCAAGATCTTCTTCCTTGGAGTCCTCTGCCGCCACCCGTTTTTTGTAGGCTATGTAATTTGCGACCACTAGGTAGTCGGCTTTGCACTTCTGGTGTGCTAGTCCAAGAACCTTCATAGTGTAAATCTAAATCCACTTAAACATCCATGAAATAGATCATCACATATTTCATCTAAAATAATAGAATTTCCCAGATCTACACAAACCCACAACTTTTTTAAAAGATAGGAAAATTGCAAACCCTTTAGAGGAAACAAGTTGTCCAAAAGCTTATAAAATATGAAATATACGACTTCAAAACCCACAAATAACTAGGGGTAAAACATATACCGACATTTACTCACTGAGAAAGATACAAACCTCCTCACACCATGCATAAAGCATACATGCAAACCTACATCTTACATCTAGAAATAACCCCAAAGAATCATAATATGAAAAATAGTTTATCTAAAAATCTACAGAATTATAATTTTTGATTAACCATGTAAAACTTGTAAAACCATTGTGTTTAGTAACACACATGCAAATCCATATCCACTTATCGTCTAGAAGACTCACAAGTCCAAAAAACACCATAATAGTTAAATCAGAACAATGGAATAACATGAATATACATAACTATAGGATTTGAATGAAATACTCACAAAAACCTCAGATCCAACCAACATGAAACTGGGATATGTGATAAAAACCAATGAAAGGAAGAAGAGGTCTAGGAGCTCTAGGCCCATTTGTAGGACAACTCCACAACCACCATCATGTACAAGCATACATAGGAGCTAGGCTATTCCAAAAGCTTTTAGATCATTCAATAATAAGTTCCATAGCCTACATGCATTCAGGGCTAATGACATAGTGTCTTCCAATGTCATGGAATAAATCCAAGAACCCAACACAAGAACATTAAACTATAGTCATGACAACCTAATTTTCTCCATTTGACTAGGAGCCAAAAATAAACACCCAATATGAATACTTTGTTGCACACAATTACAAAAATGTAAGAACACCACCAAGCATGGTGATTATAATATATTGTCAAACATGAGCTCTAGATCAATATCATTTTTAAATGAAACCAAATGATCAACTCCATAAAACTATGTATTCTCAATCCTTCAAAATGCCTATTGTCTCTTGAAAACAAGATCAATTTCTAAACTTCCACTTAGACAAGGATTAATAATCAGCCAATTCCTTCAAAATAAATTCCCTCAAGCTTTCCATACTAATAAATCACAATAGAATAAATACCTAGAGCCTTAAACACCATGAATCCAACACATGCAATAACATGCAAGGACATACAAGTAACATGCAAGCTCATGCAAGTACATGCAACTCCCATGCATGCACATGCAAGCACATACAAAACATGGAATTAAGCTCTGATACCAATTGAAAGGGAAAGATAAACCTAGAGAGACCTTTGAGAACCAGTATGCACCTTCAATATCATATGTTCATTTTAAATCAAATTTCAATAACTTGATACAAGCGCATACTACTATGCCATTAAAGAAAAAATAGACATAGTCGATTTTCCATCACATTAACCCTTAGAGGAAAGATAACGTAGTTTGCAAATCTAAGTAAATTTTAGCAACATAACGACATGTAAATTAATACTTAAAAACATGAAAAAGAAGAATAAAACAAGAGAAGAGAACAAACACCAATATACATGGGGTTAAAAGTCCCACACTCCAAACCATCAAACCAATGTGTTAATTGGCAACAAACAAGTTACAATAAATTTGTAGGCTCACAACTTTAACATGGAGACTTACATCTTGCTCTTTTATGGAGGAAATCTGATAACATAATCCTAGAAAGAAAAATTCTCCTCACAAATCCTCAAGCAAACTCTCATATTTATAGAGAACCAAGATAGACACCTAAAAAAACATCCTCAATCTTCTACAAATCCAATATCTGTAAGAGCTCAAAAAACACGAGCTTTAACTCATTTGCTAATCCAAAAATAATCTTATCCTCATCTTGGGTGTCCAAAGCAGATAAAGCTAAAAGCTATTTTATTCCTCTTCAATTTTAATATAGAAACTATTAATTGAGACTCTCAAGTCAACATAGGAAGTTGCCAAAATAGTTTTATCACCAATATGGAAACATGTAACACCATCATCCTAAAAATAGGATCTCCTAGAGTGGGCACCAACTTCCTAAAAAATAGGGATTTTGTCATATCTCATCACCTGCCATGTAGGATGCCATCTCAATAATAGGACCCATAAGTGAATGGAAACTTAGGAAGTTTAATACATTAGGATAAATTAATATGCACCTAATAATCAATTAATTAATTCTAGGGCTCAAAGGTTGAGACACCTTAATCCCAACAGTTAGTTGTCGACATAGGTTTCAAAACTATCAAGAATCATTGAAACATTTTTGTAGAACACTTTTATTTTATTTTTTCAAGTTGAAGGATGAGCCAAGGCAAATTTGTGATTAAACATGGGTCTTCAAATTTCTTAATTTTACTTCATTTTTGAAAGTTCTGAATAGTGCTTCACACTTTGACATAGTTGTTGAAACCTTGGTGGGGTTAATAGGGTTGTGACAATCTTGTTTAGTGTTGACATGAGTTTTAAATACATGCATAATTGCCAACACCATATTTTGGAAATATTTCTCTTCAAAAAGGATCATTTCATTGGCATTTGACATAAATCCTAGAACTTGGATAAAACCTTGACACAACTATTATTATTTTTAAAATAAAAGAGGTTGTGATAGTACGGTTGGGTTTCAATAAGGTTGTGACAACCTCATTAGAAGTAGATGGGGTCACGAGAACCTCTTTACAAGATGAAAAAGGTTTCAAATATCAATAGATTTATCGATGACATAATACTTAGATAAATTTTGAAGGAAAACTCACGACTAAGGATTGGGAATGGTTGGCATGGAAAAAAAAGGAAATGACACTCTCAAGGAAACACTCTCAAGGTGTTAAACACTATTTATCCTTAATATCATATTAGAGCATGAGAGGAGGACATACATGGCCTAATTTTCCATTTTTAGAAGTATGGTGTAACTTCTCAGGTCTAACTGCTTACTTTAGTGCAATACAAAGACCAAATGACCAAAGAGTTCACTATGTTAGGTTTGTATAAGAATTTCTAGAGGGAGTCCTCATTATAACTAAAGGTGCATTAGTCCCAAGTCCATGAAATCAAGGGGTATGTCTAATGATTCAGTTTGAGAGCATAACCCACTCTCCTCTTTCACTTTGCAAACTATAAAATTTATTATAAGCTTACCCTAAATGATAAATACACCAAAAAAGGAGTCTTTTTATTCTCCTCCCAACTTATATACCCCATTAGTACACTTGGGTTTGGGTTGCCACTTGGTGATGAAATCCAAGCTAGGCATACTGAAAAGAACGAAAGAAATTACTAGCCACTTTTAATTTCCAAGATTTCCTTGTGATGTGAGGAAACATAATACACGAAACTATCCTTTTGTTGAATAAAGGGATGCTTTTTATTCCCAATATCACCTTGTTGTGTGAGAGAAGAACATACACACCCTTTTATCACACAAACATAAAAAACTAAAGATTGATTTTACTTTAATATTTAAATGAAGTTTTTTTTGAAAATAAATCTTTGACCAATGAAACTCACACAAAAGGATTAATATTTTAAACATTTTGATCTTCATCACATAAAAAATACTGCATCCATGAGTATTAGTGACAAGAAACAAATCTCTACAAGGTTAGACGTAGTTATCCAATTGATCATAAAGTATGCATAGATGACAATAAGAATAAATACATGAGCAAGAGACTAAATCAATGTGTTTTATTTTATCATGTAAAAACAACTATCACCATCCCTTGTGATGTAAGATCCACAAAATATTTATTAAAGCCACATGGATTTCAATTATATAAGATGTGGTAATATTCATCCTGATAGATCTAATGCTTGATATCTTCTTATTATGGTAAGTGCTTCTAAGATACACAAATTATCATCGATTTTGATTAATTTTGTGCTTGTGTGAGGTCAAATTTGAATGTGGGTGTTTCCTTGACAAATAGAACTTTTGTTATACACACAAAATCACTTACATCTTTTTCACTAATAAACAACAAATAAACATTCATAATATTTATTGATGATATCATTCTAAATAAAAAATGAAAGTTATATTCTCAAAATTAATAAATATTGATCATATAACTAACACTTTATTCAATCTAATTTACCATCTATATGTTAGTAATGTTTTTCCTATATGAACTATACTTTCACTTTCAAGAAAACTATTCTCACCATTCATTTTATTTTATAGATTTGTGTTGATTTTTATTTATGAGGTATACTATAGTACATTATATGATAATAACAGATTAAAAAAGTAAAAGCTATGTTCTAGAAGAGAATTTCAAAGGTAGAATAAACATAAGGTAGGTGGTCGATATTTTGAAATTGAAAGATCTAGTACCTACCTCGTTTTCCTCCCACTTATCTAGTAGTCATCTATGATGTTCCAATTGCTCTTGTCATATCATTCATTATCCTCAACGTCTAATCAAATATTTTTCATGCTCAAAGTATATTGCAAAGTCAAACTATTCCACATCTTATATTTTTTATTTGTATTTATTTTACACAACTACTTTAGCGACAACCTATGGTGAAAGAGTAAATTAAAACTGTTAGATATATATTTGGATAATATTCACATCTCATGTATTTAATAAATAATGTATCTAATATGAAAATTTTATTTAAAATCAAAACATACATACACTATAACTTGTTTGATAAAATATTTTGAAGAGATTTTTAAAAATAGAAAGGTTATGTCTTATTAGTCAAAATGTCTTAATTTTTTTTTGAAGATAGCAAGGTTTTGTCTCTCTTAACACTATCTTAGTTGTCAAAATGTCTCAAAAAAAAATTGGTCTTACATTATCAAAATAGTTATCAAATAGAATTTGAAGAGTATATTTTTTATTTTATTGTTGATGATTAACACAATTGTTATACAAGTTATTAGTTATTGCCATGAGATGGAAACCAATAAAAATAAAATATATTTAGAAAACTATTATCTTTAATACTTATTAATGGAATAAAATAGTAGCACATATATATATATTTAATAATGTATATGAAATACGCCGAGAGATATCCTTCTCGAAGTGCCTATTTTTTAATCAAAATTTCATATAAAAATTGAATAGACACCTCGAGAAGGATATCTCTCAGCACATTATATATATATATATGCTAGTAGTAGTTGCGATGCAACATGTAATATCTTAAATAAATTATTTTTATATTTTTATATTTTATATTAAATTATCATAATATGGTAGTATAATATTTGTAATTCAATCTAAAAAATAATATATATAATTTAATATTTAAATGTTAAGTTAAAATATATAAATATATTTTTAGTATATTTATAATATTATAATAAAAAATATGATATCATCAATATGCTAACATAGGATTATTAAAAAAATATTTAGTTAGGATTAGGGTTAGGGTTAAGGGTAAGAGATATAGTTAAGGTTAGGGTCAAGTCTAGAGATATAGTTAGGGTTAGGGTTAAAGTTAATATATAGTTAGGATTGGGGTTAGGGTTAATATTAGGATGAGAGACATGGTTTGCATCAAAATTAGGGTTAGGGTTATCATCAAGATTAGCTTAGGATTAGAGTTCGGGTTAGCATGAGGATTAGGGTTATAATTAGGTTTAGGGTTAATAGATATAGTTAGGGTTGGGGTAATAATTAGGGTTAAGGTTATCAAGATTAAGGTTCTAGTTATGTTTTGGATCAAGTTTAGGGTTAGGATTATGGTTAGGTTGGGGTTAAGAGATATAGTTAGGCTTAGGGTTCAAGTTAGGATTAGGGCTAGAGATATAGTTAGGGCTAGGGTTAGGGTTAAGAGATATAGTTAGGGTCAGAAATATGATTAACATTATGATGAGGGTCAGGGTTTGCATCAAAATTAGGGTTAGGGTTAGCATTAGGATTAGGGTTACATTTAGGTTTGCAGTCAAGTTTAAGGTTAATAGATATAGTTAAGGGTGGGGTAATAATTGGGGTTAAGGTTATCAGGATTAAGGTTATAGTTATGTTATCGATCAAGTTTAGGGTTAGGATTATGGTTAGGTTGAGGTTAAGAGATATAGTTAGGTTTAGGATTTAGATTAGGATTAGGGCTAGAGATATAGTTAAGGTTAAGGTTAAGGCTAGATATATAGTTAGGATTAGGGTTAGGGTTGAGATTTAGTTAAGTTTAGGGTTATGGTTAGCATTATGATTATATTTTTAATAATTTTTCTCACATAAAACTGCAATAGATGCCTTGAGAAGGATATATCTTAGCATATTTTTTATATATTATTAAAATTATATATATATATGCTAGTAGCAATCAAAACAAAACATGGAAGACAAAATTATCATGGTTAGGGTTAGGATAAGGGTTAGGGTTAGAATTATAATCTTATCCCTTGTCCTACTTGTAATGCTAATCCAAATTATAACCTTAACAATAATTCTAGCCCTATTCATAATCATACTTATAATAAATACCTTAATTCTAATTGTAACCCTAAATAAAACTTAATCCTAACCCTAAATTAATCCTAACCCAACCTAACTTTAATTATAATTGAATACTAATCCTAACACCAGTTGAACCCTTACCCTAATTGAATATAAACCCTAATTGAAACCCTATTTGAATCTTAACCCTTATTGTAATTGTAACACTAACCCTAATCCTAGTTGAGTTATAACCCCAACCCTAACACAAAAAATTATCCTAGAACCCTAACCCCTATATATATCTCCCTCTCTCTACTTCTATATATAACTTTGTATACCTTTCTATCCCTCCATAGATCTCCCTCTCTTTGTCTCCCCCTCTTTATATCTCTATTTCTCTCTCCCTCTCTCTCCGTATCCATATTCATCTCTATCTCCTTACGTCTCCCTGCATATCTCTAACTCTTTCCCCTATATCTTTTCTAATCTATCTCTCTCTCTCTCTCTCTCTCTCCCTATCACTCTCTCTTTCTATATCTCTCTACTTCTCTATTCTCTCTCTCCCTATATCTTATCATCTCTACATGTTTTTCTACCCCTATATATTTCCATCTATTTCTCTCCCTCTCTCCCTCTCTCTCCCTATATATATCCCTCTCTATTTATATCTCAATATCTCTCCCTCACTCACACACACACACACTCCCTATTTATCTCTTCCTATATTTCTCTCACTCTCACACACAAACTCCCTATTTTCCCCTCCCTATATCTTCCTCCCCTCTCTCTCTCTCTCCATCTCTATCTCTATTACTTATCTCTATCACCTCCTTTATCTCTCACTCTTCCCCCTCTATCTCTATCTTCCAATCTCTTCCTCTCGGGCTCACTCTTTATATCTCATTATCTCTATCTCTCGCTTATTCACTCAATCTCTCCCTCCATCTCTCCTACTCTCTCTATATCCCTCTCTACCTCTCTCTATTTATCACTTCCTATATCTTTATCTTGCTATCTCCAACTCCCCCTCTTTCATTGTCTCTCTCTTTTTGTCTCTATTTATCCCTTTCCCTCTTTGTCTCTCCTTCCATCTCTCCCTCTATATATTTATTGCTATGTCTTCATATTTGACTATCTAAATCTCACCCCCTTCATCTTTCCCAAGTTGTATATATCTCTCCATCTCTCCTTTATATCCCTAACTCTCCCTCTTTCTATCTCTATCTCTCCCTCTCTCCCCCTTTCTCCCTATCACTCCTTTCTATATATTTATACTTCTCTTCCCTATCTCTATTTCTATCCTTCTTCTCCCTCCCTCTATTTATACATAACTATCTCTCTCTCTCTCTCTCTCTCTCTCTCTCTCCCTATCTCTACCTCTATCTCTATATCTATCTCTCTACCTCTCTATCTCTATCTCTCCATATTTCTTCTTTCATCAATACCTCTATCTCTATCTTATTATCTCTACTTGTCTCTCTACCCCTATATCTTTCCATCTCTACCTCTTATATATCACTCCCTATATCTTTGTATTTTTTTATCACCCCTCATTCTCTCCTTGTCTCTCCCTATCTCTCCATTTCTATATATTTGCGTCTTCCATCTCTATCTATCCCTATATCCTCCCTCTATTTATATCCCTCTCCTCTCTATATCCCCCTCCTCCATCACCATCTCCATTTCCATTTTCATTTCCATCTCTATGTCTATCTCCTTACCCTAACCCTAATAGATACCTAACCCTCACTGAATGCAAATCGTAGCCTTAGTATCTATCTTAGAATACTAACCCTAACCATAACCCTTAGCTTGTTGAAATTCAACCCTAATTGAAATTAAAATAAAAATATTATTTTCAACAAAGCGTCTTTCTTTTGTTATATCCTAATCCTTACCCTAATTGAATTCTAACCCTAACTTCTATCCTAATTGTAATCCTATCACTAACAAAAACCCTTTTTTTGTAATTCTAACCCTAACCATAATTATAACCCTAATTTAGTCCCAACCTTCATCCTAGTTGATTTCAAACACTATTTTTTTATGTATAATAATAAATTTATTATATTTTCTTTGTATTTAATTTTGTAATTTGAAATTGATTTTAGATTTGCAGTTATTATGAAAATCCTTTATATTAGATTTTAAAAGAATAATTTCTCTTTATTTCTTTTTAATTTTATTTCTATTTTATAATTAAGAAAGCATTTTACAATGACATGAAAGAAAAAAAGAAAAAAAAATTAATTTTAAGAATATCAATTTAGAAAATTACTTTTATATGCAATAGAAAATTAAGGAAAGTTCTTTCATACTTAATTTTCTAAATTTTAGAAACTTTTATTTGTTCTTAATAATTTAACATATTTTTTAATATGTTATTTTTATAAATAATTATTATTTCGATTGGAAAAAATTACTTAAATAAATCTATATAAAAAACATCAAGAGATATCCTTGTTTTAATGAGATATTGAATATTTTTAAATTTTAAATCTATTAAATTTAGAAACTTACTTTTATAAATTTAAAATATTTGTTTATTCTTGATTTTCTAAATTTTAAAAACTCTAATTATTTCACTTGTTTTAAGGAGATTTTAAAATATTTTTTAATTTTAATTCTATTAATTTAAAAACTTACTTTTATAAATGTAGAATATTTCTTTTATACTTGATATTTAAATTTTAGAAACTCTAATTATTTTTGTTATACTCTACCTCTATTTAACTTTGAGAAGATTATTAAAGTTCAAAATAGAATGTCAAATATAAATAAGGATTTGAAGAGTTTTTTTCATTTAAGTAAACTATAATATTACAAAAATAAAACAAAAAGATTTTTTTTTTTTTTTTACAGAAATACAGACCTTTTGCACATCATTTAATTTTATTTCTTGTAATTTTATATTGGTTTTCCGACTTCTCCCTCATGATATGATTTGATCTTTAGAGGAAAAAAACTATTTATCAAAGTATATATGAAAAAGTTACCCAATAAAAGAATGAGTCTATTGACATTATATAACCATAAAAGCATATGAGAGCCATTGAAATTATATCACCATATCAATATGGAGGCTGATCATAACAGTGAGGAGATATATTTAGTAAATAAAGCCTTGTAAATACCAAAAGCAACTTTATAATAATTTGTAGCAAATACTAAGGACCATATCTAAGAAACATTACTATCATCAACTTTGTCATCACCATTCAAATATGGAGCTTAAAATGATGCTAGCAATGGCTTATTCATTGGCCTCACTTTGCCATGGTGCTTTACGTGCAAATCTCTCGCTCATGTCATTCAAGCTTTTGGGGTCGTATGGTGGTGTAAGAATAGTAAAACCCCATCTTACTTGTCAAAATGTCTCAAAAAAAAATTGGTTTTACATTATCAAATAGATTTTTAAGAGTATATTTTTTATTTTATTGTTGATCGTTAACACAATTGTTATACAAGTTATTAATTATTGCCATTAGATGGAAAACAATAAAAATAAAATATATTTAGAAATCTATTATTTTCAATACTTATTAATGAAATAAAATACAATTATAAAAGATTTGAAAACCATATTCCAAGCCAAAACCAAGCATATCAAAATGTGCACACTAATATATAGAATGAAACAATAGAATGATATAAAATGCGAAACACCTATTCTATATCTAGCTATACTTTTATTAGAGCAAAGAGGAAGTAAACCAAATAATAACAAAACAATTAGGCTCTCTTATCAATACCTTCTTGATGAAATGGATGTGCTCAAAATTTGTTAATGGAGATGATGAATGTATTTGCTCAAGAGTTCTAGTAACATAATCTTGCTTTGCATCCAATTTCCACTATTTGAAACGACTTGATGAATAAAATATTTATAGATTTTATGAGGATAAATGAAGGGTCAAGATTGATTTAGAATGGATGGATAGGATTCAACGAGAGGAATTTTGAATTTGAATTTAAGAGAGAGGATAAATTTAATATTGGTAGTTGGTGTATGGAGGGTTGAAAATGATTGGATTAAGTGGACATGGTTGAGATCAAAAGTTAAGCTGGATTTGGATAGAAGGTACAATTAGAAATGAATGGTTAGGATTTTCTTGATTGATTTGATGGAAAGGTTTAGGATTGACTTCATTTTGGATTGATGTTTTGTATTTAAAATTGATTTTTTAATTAGTTGGTAGTTGAAATTTGATGGCTAGGATAGAATTTATGGTTTGGATTGTTAGGATTAAATGTTGATTGTATTTGTATTTTTTAGAAGTTTTAAATTATGCAAGTGGATAATGTGAAATTTGGATAAAAAGAAAAAAAATTTATTTTTAAATGAAGAGGGGATTAACTTAGTTAATTAAATAAACTAATTTATTTAATTAACTAATGTTAGTATTTAATTAGTTGATAGGAGAAACCTAATTAATTAATTAGTGGTATAAGATCAATGATGAGAATTGGTTAAGATAAATTTTAGGTGTCTAGAACAAGTACATACCAACATCTAGGTTCTCCATTTTAGATCTAAGATAGGATTTAGGGTTGGAATTATCATGACTTTTTTAGAGAGGAATATTCTCCCTTTCCTTTTTTGGCTTAATTTTTTTTCTAGACCAATATTTTTTTTGAATACAAAGCTCTATCTTTGGGGATGATGTTGGCCAAGCAATTAGAAGCTAAAAACAAATAATCTTTGATGACTCTTAGAGTTGATATTTAGAAAAATGTAAGAAACTATTAGTTGAAGTCAAAATGCTTACAACCCTACAAGGATGCCATTTAAAAAGTAATACATTATTTTGACATTTTTATGATGCAAGAAAATTGAAGAGAATAATATGCTAATGGTATCTTGTTGTATACAATATTTTATACTAGGAACAAGGAGTGGTTCTCGTTGAAATATAATTTTCCTTATGTTAGTGCTATTAATATATTGATGTATATCATGTTTTGTACTAGATTAGATATAGACCAAGTAGTGGGAATGATTACCAAGTTTATGTTTAACCCAAATAAAGAATATTGTGTTAAGAGGGTATTTATATATTGTAGCTTGTTTCAAACACACTCCCTTTGAATAATCTAGGCTACCATAGATGGATTCCTTAAGATCTCATTTTAATTGCTTTCTTTTGACTCCTTGAGTGCCTAAGATGCATCCTCTTCAAGTTCTAAAGCACATTTCATTTCTTGCATAATTCAAAAAAGAAGTTTGCCTATATGAGCCTCTATTGGTTCCTATTATTTGGTGTCATTTGTAGCCCCTCATTCTATAAAAAGAATATTTTTTATCTTTTAAATAATCCTTTAAATTCATTAGCTTCAAATTTTTGTTACTCATAAATTTCTTATTCACATTGGTGTCACTTCTCTTTTGTGATTTCCTTTACATTATATCTATCTTAGAAACTACTTGATAGGCCAAAATTTTAGAGGCTATTTGTCATCCATCCAATGATGTGAGAGGATTCTTTCTTGTCGTAATGATTTTATAACAAGCTCCACATCTCTACTCACCTTGTTTCATTTTTAGAGGTTTTCATTAGCATTTCCATGTTGACTCCCTCTAAGTCATTCTACCTATTTGGAACTTTAGAGTTCCCATGAAAGTTTGCAAACCATAAAAAATTGCATGCAAACTCTAATCCCATCAACTTCAAAAATAGTAGAAATTCAAAGTTACCATGCATGTTTATAGCCCCTAAATATTTCATGGAGACCTTTGATCCCCACAAATAGAACTCATGTGTAAAATTGGAGCTTTCATTTAGATTTATAATTATTATAAATTATGTAAGTAAGGTTTCAATTCTACAAACCTAACACTTACAAAACTTTAGAGCTTACATGTAAATTTGCAACTTAAAAATTACAAGTGAAGTTTTGTAATTTTTCAGCTCTTGCAAATTCCAAGTTGATTTTTTATTCAAACTTAACAATTGTGGAAATGTAGAGCTCTCATGAATATTTGTGGCTCCTACAACTGACAAGTCAAGTTTTGATTCCCAAAAACCTGGCACTTGTGTAACTTTAAAGCTCACATACAAATTTTTAGGTCTTACAAATTGTGTTGATTTTAAATTTATACAAACTTAACACTTATAAAACCCAATAACTCTAATGTAACTTTGAAAACTATAAATTACTTCCCAAGTTCTAACCTTGAATAAAAACTGCCTATGTTGATCATATTTTAAAGTTTTGATGTAGTTTTGTAGAATTGCAAAGCACTAGCTAGATTCTAAATTTGGGGAGATCTTACCTATGAAAATTTTGTTCCAGCATAATTTTTCATAATTATAAAATATAATTATAGAACAACAAACGAAATGACATAACTTTCTTATTTTGTGTATTGTACAAAAATGGTTTGGGCCAAGCACTTGGGCATATACAAGATCTTCATAAGACAAACACAAAGTCCCAAATACCTCAAAACTATATAAATATAATATCAAATTTACCATATTTTCACGTGTCTACACATGTTAAGGAAATTATAAGACATGCAACGAAAAAACACTAAAAATAAATGTAAGCATTTCAAACTCCAAAAGTAACACTCCAAATTTTACCATAGATAACATAAGAATTATACTAATTATTTCCACAAATTTAATACATTACAAAATAAAGAAGCCTAATATGATCATTCCAATATTTCTTTCAAAAGGTCTATTAGGATTCATACACAATCATGAATTTTGGTTCTAACATAAACATTAATTTCTATTCAAATTTTATCATTAGAAGATTATAAGATAAAGACTACTTCCCAAACATGGAAGGACCACATTCCAATATAAAATTGATAGGAATGCACAATTACAATAAATTCCCTTCTCTTATTTAATAACAACATGCATTTAGTTTTTTGAGGTAAATGGTCTAGTCAATTCCAAAACTCTTGAGACAAATAGCTTGGTTATATTAATAAGATAGTCAATTCCAAAACTCTTGAGACAAATAGCTTGGTTATATTAATAAGAGGCTAGGAAAGGTCAATGTAGGCTCAAGGTAAAAATTGTAGACTAGTAAATTTATCAACGTTACTCTTATACTAACTTGACCAAGCTAACAAACAATCTTTCTAAGAAACTGATTAAAGCATAGGTTAAGGTATGTGATTTTAATTCATGTAGTATATTTGGATTTTGATGTGGCTTTAAGGTGAAAATCAAAATCCTCAGCTTGTAGGTAGTTAATCATATGGTAGGTGTCGTTCAATCACTTTACCTTGATGATAACTTCCTAGATTAGGTTGTCCATGTTTGATCATTTATGTGTTCAAACCAAGATCCTTAGAGATGTTTTGAGATCTAGGGCTATCATTTGCAAACATGTACAACAAGGGGATTAAAGTTTGAAGTTTTAGCCAAGTGGGGAGACATAGAAGAGGTGTGATTGATGGATCATTGGTTAGAATTAATACAAAGAGGGCAAAAATCAAAGATTGAGACTTGAAGAATAATGGAAAACGAATTAAGTATTATGAGAGAATTGAAATTAGAGTGTGGAAAATAGAAAAAGATAGTATAATGAAATAAGCACTATTCATCAATGATGCTCAAACATTTTAAGGGTGGTTAGAGGTTTGATAAATTAGATTATGCACACTTCAAAAAAAAAAACATTGTTTTTTTTAACATGAGAGAGCTCACAATAGAACAACGAGGATGTTACAAGCAATGAAAAGAGTAAATAATAGTTTTAGGATGGCAGCTAGACACAAACCAAGGACTACTTTAAGTTAACTCTTTGTTTGGATGCTTTATCACGTGCTTTGTAGAAGCCCAACATGTTTTTCTTTAAAAACTACAATCAACCTAAAAATATGATCCACATGAGAGCTACCACTTTCACTTAAGGCAAACATCCAAGTAAGGGATAAAATAATAATAAATATAAATCTAAAGTACTCGTATTATATCATGCTTACCATATTTTTTACCAATGAAATAAAGAATATTTTATATCCCACAAATATGCTTTGGGTCTTTCTCTTCTAGAAGCAAAAAGTCCCTCCCATTACGTGGGAAAAGGGGGTGAAGTATTTCAAATGATGAGCCCACTTGTGTTCACTTATTTTCGGGTTTGGTGAGAATTTCTCAAATGGATGATTAGTTTACAATTTTGGGAGAGGCTTACTTATGGTAATAGCAAAGGTAGAATATAAGCTACTCCTAAAGGTAGTCAAGCAAGCATTAGATACCTTTTAGTTAATTTTTTTTTTTTTTTAATATGTGAATGTGGATGCAGAAGTCCACTTTGACAATGGTTAGATTCCAAAGGAGGTTTGCCATTTTGTTCACTTCTATGGAACATTGACATCACTCATTAATAATGAAAGAATTATTCAATTTTTTAATTTGTAGTTGATTTTTTTAAAATTGTAATGATTATGATCATCAATTAGTATTTAGTGATAAGATGTATGGCATCACATTGTCTTATTAGAGAGAATCTAAGGATGCATATTTGTGCTTCTACATAATTGTTTGTTCCCCAATCTAATTTCACAAAGGCCGTTTTGATCAATGAACCTTGTAAATTTCTTATTGCACATCTTGCATTAGAGGGCCTCAAATTGCCTTTGAAGGTGCTACCTAAGTTAATCTAAAAAAAACATTTGTTAAGGAAATTCATTTAACCTTCAAACTATCATTAGCCTTTGTCTTAGCTTGAACATATCCATGAATAGAACGAAGCCTGGGGTATTTCTAGGAGGATAGGATTTGTTGATCCCAAGAAGAGAAGATTTTGTTCTTTTGGGAGAACGAGTTTACCCCACTCATCACTACCTTTGAAATGACCAATTGCAAATTGTAAATGACTACTTCCAAATTCAACTTCATATCTTTGAACATTCTCATGTCCACCCCCCCTAGATTTGTCATACAAGTTAAATATATCAAGATAAGATTATTTTTCATTTATTTTTAATCGATATATTTTTTTTTGTTGGCTTTCAAGTTTTAAAAATTAATCTTAAAATTGTTCTCTCATGTTGAAAAAGTGAGATTTAATCATAAAAAAATATAACTAAATCAAGTTTAGACATTGCTAAATCCCCCTCAATAATAAATAACTAGTTAATTTAATCAATTCCAATTCTAAACACTTACATTTTCTCATGTTGTCTACCTTGCATTAAGATACACTGCATCTAGCTATTCATAAGTGAGGAAGACAAATAAAGGAATTGGCTCTAAGGGCATAACTATACATCAAACCTATTTTACATTTCCAACATATATCTCTAATATGCATTTTTTATTTTTTATTTAATTAGACTAGAATTTTAGTTTTTCTTAGTGTAGGTTAGTTTATTTGAATAGTTTAGCTTTGATTATTTGATACAACTAGTTATATTTAAATTAGTTTGTTTTATTTACAAATCAACACAATTATTATTACACATTAAAAATCCAAAGAATTAAAGAGGTATAGGAAGGATTAATTCATCATCTAAATATTTGTTTATGCTAGGATATATTTAATTCATAATTATTATATATTCATTAGGCTATTTTTACATATAAAAATATTTTGATCCAAAACTACCAAGAAAATCAACATTAAAAAACCATTCATGGAGCCAATATTATAATATATGATTCTCATTCCTAAGAAAATTTCTCCTACAATTTTTTTCTAAGTAAATCTTTTGTAAATCCCAAAAATAAATTCTTCTAATAAGATTTTGGGATAATTGTAAGTAGAATAGGCTCCATGTATTTTGAGACAATTTTTAGTATTAAGAAAATTATGATATTGTGTTTCTTTTAAAGATTTTATTTTAAATTTGTGGTGGTAGAAAATTTAGTCTATACTTCTAGAAGAGTTAAATATTTTTTTATTTCTATAAATTATAATTAGTTGTATTTCCATTATTTCATCTTTTATTAAAGAAAATAATAAAAATAAATGTACTATTAACAATTTTTTATTATTTCTTTTTATAAGATCAAAATTTACATACTTAAAAATCTTCATCTTATGTTTTTACACTCATTTTTTCTATGTTTTATAGACATGTTTTTATGTATCATATACAATTTCCAAGCCTAAAAATCCTTCTCTAGTTTTTCATGAAATCCATACTAGTATTCCTAACCTACCACTAAAATTCACATGAAACATGGGTTCTCATTCTTCATGGGAAACAATGCCCTAAAAAATTGGCATCCAAGTTCATGTTGGGATTATGTGTCCTACACCTTGCAATTTTCTAATATTTGAATTATTCAATTTGTATTGATTATGTGATTACATGGAAAATGATACTTCAATTTGACATGGCATTATTAGGCACATGTGAAAATGTAATATTTATTTGACAAGTTGTAAGTAGCACTTAGTGTCATGGAGTTGCTAAAATAATTGTGATTTGGAGCTATCCTTGATTTTTGGCTATGAATTTTTCTATATGTTAGAACCAAGTGTTAGTGGTTTCATTAACGAGTACTTGTAATGTTATGTTATTAGATTGACTTAAAAAGTTTGAGGTTGAAGATCTCCTCTTTCTCTTGATAGAGCTCGACTACTTTGCAAATGTATTGTAATTATTTTGTTGTTGAATAATACATTGAGTGTGCTTTGCAGATTGAGTTTTTCTCAAAAGAATTTCCTAGGATATATATTTATTAATGTGTTTTCTTTTTTGTTAATGTTTAGAACTGGAATATTTTTATTTCATTTATTTTCTCATAGGGTTAATATAGAAACTCTTTAATTTTATTTTACAAACTTAGTTTATTATAATTTGGTATTAGATCCATTATTTTTAGTTTGAGGAGGGTTTCTTTCTTTGTGATATTGATACTTTTTTTAGTGGAGTATCTACTTAGATGATCTTACTTCTTAGGAATATAGAATAGAAACACAAAAATAAGGAGATAATATTTCAAGAACATTATATTTTGAGGCTCTGAATGGAGAATTTGGTTATATGCATAATCAATGTGGTTGTCTTTAGTTATGATGATGATTGATGGGACACATGGAATATCTATACTAGACTAGACCTACATAGTGGATACATAAGTGCATCTTCTAGAGGTGGTATTTCGGTGACCTAGAAGCTACAACAACCCCTAATTTTTTGTGTGAAGGTTATGAAGATCATGTGGTAACTTGGAAGATCTTGCAATAGTCCCTAGTGCATGTAGAAAATTACCTTTTGTTTAGATTTGCATAAAAATTCATATTAAATATTTGTGATAGTTCATGATTTGAAACTTGAATTGTGTTTTTATATTTTGGTGTTTTAGATGTGTCAATAGATTTATAATTGCATATACAATTTGGTTATTTTATATTTATCAAAATTTGTGAGTTACACATCTATGGAAGATTATTTTTTAGATTGTAATTCCAAAGGGTTTTTTAGATGGAGATAATTTAAGGTTTACATGTAGAGGAATTTTGTTTCATCTCTCTTTGTGTAGGTATATTGGTGCATGGTAAATTACTCAAAATTTAGGTTGTGGTTTTCTTATTGGGTTCTTGAATGAGTGAAAGTTCCAAGTTGATTATTATTTCATATTTAATTTGAGGGTATTTTTTAGATATAATATTTATTTCATAGAATAATATGCTTGATACTTTATTCTTATCATTGTTGTAGATACTCAAAATTGTCCTAGTTTGTGAGCAACACCTTTTTACTAATTTTTACTATTTTCTCCTAATTATTAAATAATACCTTATTATTTAATTATCATTAAATATCATATTCTATTATAATTAATTGAATTTACATTATTTAATTTATTCATCCTAATTCACCCTTTCTGATTAATTAAATAAATCTTATTTATTTAATTATATCCTAATTAACATTTATATTTGTTGGCATTTTAAATCTCACCTCTGGTATGCGGTTTGGAAATAGATAGCTATGTACAGTAACCTGCTCTTCAAATTCGAAGGGGAAGCTCCCTCATATGCTAATTATGATAAAGAAAGTAAATTAAAACTAATTTTCCTATCTTTTTGTTTAGCTAAGAGCACAAGGTTATAAAAATCAAGCACCGTAGACAAGGTTTTCACTTTTGAAAGTTCCACTACAACTAAGCCTACTCTAATGACGTTTCTAACTAATCAAGTAAATGCAGAGCATGAGAGTTAGAAATGAACAAGGAAGAATTCTCTAACATAAATACTTAAATAAAATTTTCTCCAACGTACATCTACTTACTTTCAATGCAAGCTGAAATAAAGATCATATACACATAACACATAAGACCAAAATCTCAGACATTATATCAAGGCAGCAAAGTAGGCACAAGACTTTATTTTCTCAAATCTCAAGAACAAAAGATTACACCTCCGGGACAACAAGTTGTAGCAAAACAAGCATGCAACATGCAATCAAAAAAAGATTAACACTTAGCACAAGATCAAACAGAAACTGAATAGCAATCTTGAAGGCCAAAATAAGCTCAACAATTTCACTATCACAATCTAATTTTTGAACAACACTGAATAACAATGAGAAGGCACTAAGAGGCACAAGGTCTTGCTATCACTAGCATGGTTAAAGAAAAATAGGAAGAGGTTGCCCCTATTTATACACAAGCAGAGGAGTAGGGAGCCCTAAAATCTCCTTGCTTTTACAACTAATACTTGCCAACATGCAAGCTTTATTTCTAAAACTAAAAAAAAAAAAAAACATCTACAACTAAGAAAGCATGAAAAATAGGAAATGCCAACTATTACATTTTTTTTCTTTCTCTTCTCCAAAGAGTGGATAAGAATTAAGACGAGAATAGAAAGAAAGCTAGGATGAAATCTTCTAGAAGATTCTCAATTACATCCACCAAAAAGTTGATTTGCCTCTCGATTTCAAGTGGAGAGTGCTCTTGAAAATAGAATGTTGATCTACCTTGAAAAAACAATTTTGCCAAAAAAAAGTTGGGACCTGGGTTTGGTAGAAAATCATGTTCTGAAGAAACCTAGATGCTTAGAAACTGAAAAAGTTGAATCCACCTTGAAAAAGCGACCAAAAAGAAGTTTCTAGAAGAGGGAAAATTTCTCAATGTTCAAGAGGATGAAAAAGCAGAGAGACCCATGTGGTTAGAAACAAAAAAAATTGAGTGGTTGTTTTGAAAAAGCAATGCCCTAGAAGTTTGGAGCCTGAAAAAGCATTCCTCCTTGCTTGTTGATCTCGAAACCACGAAGAACATCGAAAAATCATGTCGTTTGGGTCTTCAATTCTTTGTTGAGAGGAAAGAGAAAATCTTCTCACCTTGGACGCCAACCTGCAAAAATGAATAATAGAAGACAAAGCTCTCTTTTGTAGGTTTTGAGGATAAACCAAACACTTTATTCTCCTGCTTTAAATATTTGAAACCAATCTTGAGCAGGTTTGTTGAACGTGGACACTGATCCAAAAGATGAATGATAAAAACTTTAAAATTTTGGAAAAATGACTAAGGCATTGAGCCTTGGGTGCCAATCTCCTCTTGGGGCGCTTTTGCTTCGAAGAGAACCAATTTTTCAACATTTTCAACTTCTTGCTTGATTTTGACCTTCCGTTTGACTTTGATTTCTGGATGCTTGGAGGATCCAGTGAACTAATAGAGTGATCCATCGCGAAGCCTGACTGATTCTGAGGAGATTATCTTGGAGGAAATTTCTGATGAAAACTTCATTTGACCCCTCAAAAAGTTGGGCACCCCTGACTACCTGAGGCGCCTATCATTACGAGAGTTAGCCATGTTTTTATGGTTTTCAGGTTCTTATTTTTTTCCTGATCTTCTAATGAATTCTTGATTCTGAGAGCTGAACTGATCAGATCAACTGACTGACTATTTTGTTGAATTGCTTGGGTGAATCTGAGATGATGATCTTGGAGACTACAATTGCCAAAACTACCATTTAAGGCCTCAAATCCTAGGTGCCTATCTTCCTCTAGGGCACCCATGTTCACTAGACAACCATTTTTCTAATTTGAAAAAAATTCTATGCTATCTCCTCTCCTTTAGATGATTTTTCCATTTCGGATGACTCGGGAGTTCGACGAACTCATGGTTGGACTCGTTGGATAGTTGCGAATATTTTGAGGGGGGTCTCTTGGGAATGATGTCTCCTAAAAGTTGAATTTTGGGGGTCAAAATCTTGGGCGCCCTTGGCTAGCTGGGGCATCCAACTCTTCCAGAGTTAGTTTATTTCCTGTGAACTTC
The DNA here is from genome assembly GCA_007115665.2 of Sequoiadendron giganteum. Taxonomy (NCBI): domain Eukaryota; kingdom Viridiplantae; phylum Streptophyta; class Pinopsida; order Cupressales; family Cupressaceae; genus Sequoiadendron; species Sequoiadendron giganteum. Next base: position 250,297,656 of record CM021101.1, on the reverse strand, counting down.
ACCTTGCTTTTGACTTCTGATGTTTTCCATGGTTTTACCCCTCTGTTCATCCTTCGATATCTAATGACTTCCAACTCTGACAAATGTGTTGATGATTTCATTAGAAAGCTTGATCAAATATGAGGAATTCGTGCTGAAGGTGTTGCCTGTGAATTCACTCATTTAAGCCCTTTAAATATTGGATGCCTATCTCCTTATGGGGCACCCAAGTCCTCTAGACTTAACCATTTTTTCCTGATTTTCAACCTTCAGAGTTGAACCTTGATGTTGTACCTATAGTTTGATTCAGATTTTCTGGTGATTAACAAGTTTGATGATTTGATGAAGACATTTATTGTGAAGCTAGCAAAATCCTAAAGGCAATGAGAATATATACAAACCTTAATTTCTATATTAGGTCCTACAAAAGGCTAGGCACCCATCTCCGTCTGAGGTACCCAACTCCACCAGACTTAGAATAGTTTTTGATAATTTCATGATTTGTCTTCTGCTTCTTGGTTTGAGACCTCTCCGTTTGATCTTCAATCCTGGATGATTGATTGATCTAATGACTACATGGATGGATTCATTAAAGAGTTGAGAATATTCTAAGCAACATGGTCTGGGATGAGCAAAACCTAATTCCATCATCTGACCTCTTGAAAAGTAGGGCGCCTATCTCCCTCTAAGGCGTCCATGATTGGTAGAGTGTTAGTTTTTTATTTTTCAAAATTCGACTTCCTCCTTTGTTTCATGTGCTCACCTTTGCCTTGCTAGCTGAAGATGATTTTTTTCTAAGGCATGAAGGTTTAGGCACCTAGACTAGGTAGGGGCACCTAGGGTCTCCAATGTTAGCCAAAATTTTGCATTTTTCAACTTTTCACAGCTTCCTTTCTCATTCTTCGATCTTTGGTAGCAACTTCTTTTGTTCGATGCTTGAATGTTTGACTCTGACACCTAGCAGCTGACTGACCTCCATTAATGACCTTGGAGTTTCTGAAAAAGCAGAATAGACCCACTAGGGAAAAACTGATCTTTTTGTGATTCTGACTAGACCAGCTTGTTGAGGAAGTATTTTGAGCCAATCAAAATCAGTTTGAATCCTAGAAGCCAAAATTTCTATTTTTAGAAAGTTTCTAGTTTTATAAAATATTGCCAATATACATTTCAAAAGAAACCCAGAAAAACCTAGAAAAAAATATATTTTTAGAAAGTTACTAAAAATATAAATTTTCCTAAAATTTAGGGCCAAAAAACTAAGATCTAGGTTTTGTAGAACTGGTCTCTCTGAGCATACCTAAATTGTCAGATTTTGAGAATTTTGAGTTTTTGACCCTCATGCAAGACATACAAATCCCCAATTTTGACATTTTGGATAGATTTTGACAAGACTTTGACTCATTTCTTCAAAATGCCTAAGTGTAGCAATTTTTTTAATTTGGGGTACAACATTTGGCTCAGTTTGGGGACCATGTCAGATAATTTTGGCATAGGAGAACCGTAGAATATCTGGATTTTAAGCTTAGTCCAGTGCCTTGTCCATTGAGTATCAAAGTCAACATCATTTCCTAATCACCTATTGCAAAAATTTCCCTAAGTCACCTATGACCGGAATTCCTAGAATCACCTAAAAGTTTGACTTCCCTAGAAATCACCTAAAACATGACAAAACTATTACGGAAAGGGGAAACACAACATAATGAACACATCATGGAAAGGGGAAACACATCACAAAAACATAAAGAAAAATTTACTAAAAAGAAATTACTCCACCTTGAAGACTGTCATTTATGCTTGAAAGGTTTTACTTCTCTTCTCATGGGTATCATAGGAGAAGAATCTTCTGGGATGAAGATTCTCATATCTTCATACATCCAGGTAGAGGCACCTTGACAAAAATTAGAATATGGTGCAAGGAAGGAAGCAGGTACCACCGAGTCATCAACTTTGTTGTCGTTCATTTTTGGGATGTCTCTGTCGTCAATCTTTGGGATGTCTTTGATGTTGATCTTCGTGATGTATTTGTTATCAAACTCTTCAAACCAATCGATCGCGTTCCAAACCCAATTTCTATAATTTCGTAGATGATCCTTTTTGACTTGGAAATATCCTTTGATTGGCTTGTCAATCAACTCCACATTCCCTTTAACACATAGGAGTTCAATTCCTATGTCTTCGATATTTTTGAGGCCTAACACAAGTACCTCCTTTTAAGCTTCAATGAACTCCAATTACAACAATCCTTTAGGGGAGATGATCATTTTCCCTTCTTCTGAACCTAAGACTAAACAACCCTCATCTAAATGAATTATCCATAACTTTGTATCCTCTATTAGTCTTCTTTCAGAACAATCAATGTCTTGGTCTTCAATTTCTATTTCTGATAGCATCACGCAATTTCCAAAACTTGTTTCTTGATATAGTTGGGCTGGGGGGTTGGAATTTTCATCACTATAAACTGGGATCTGAGCCTAGGTTCTATCTTGATTCTGCCTTCCTTCATAGGAATGGTCACAGATGACCAATCTAACTGCATTGTACCACCAAGATCTTTGCAGAAGCTTTGACTCAATAACATCCCATAGCTGGTTGGAATATCAATCACTAGAATATTCATCTTTTTCTTTTTCTTTGGGAAAGCTACTGACCTCACTTGAGCATCCTCCAATTTTCCAACCAATGACACCGACTTAGACTAAAGTGAGTAACACTCGTTCTGACTTTTTGTGTAGGAGAGTCCCAATGCTTTTATCACTTGTAGAGGAATGACATTGTCTGAGGCTCCCGAATCAACAATACAATTGCTCAGTTTAAATCCTCCTATATATAAAGATATATAAAAAGGTTTAGGATTTTCTTTCGCTAGAACAAATGACTTGAGCGATGTAGGCTGAATTGAAGCTTCTTTCTTTACATGTTGTATTATTCTATCCAGCTACTCAAGATGATCACGAAGATATTCCAGCTAAGAAATCTGCACCATAGTCTTCATCATGTAGTTTACAATGTCAAAATTTGCTAAGGATGGGTCTTGAGAAACTGCTTCCTTAGCTTGTTCTTCAGCTCTTGGCCTTTCTTCTTCTTCCTTTTGCACTTTCAAGTGCATAGCACTTGTGAACACAAGCATTGAAGGTCTTCTGTGATTTACTTCAAGAGAGTAGTGGCAAAGGTATTTTTTTTCTTCAATAATGGGTTCAAAATATCCCATTGTGGAGTCACCATCGAAGTTATCCATATGTGTTATGACAACATTCAAACTTGATGTAGGGATAAAACTGGAACTGGGTGTACTATCAACATATCCCATGATCTGATTCATTCTTATATTTTTAGGACATGTAGAGCCGGTATGTGCATCGATGTCATGGAAAGAACAAAATACCACATTTTGTGCACCTTCAATCGTTGGTCTTGGTGGAGGTGCTGGCAATCATGGCTGAAAGTTATTTCTCTTTGACTGGTATGATTGTTGAGCTAGAGATCCAATAGAATCTATTTTCATCAAGCGAAAAGTAATCATATTATCCTCCATCTCAATGGCATGTTCTTGCACATCCATCAATTTTGTATGTCTTTTTGTCTTGAGGAAGAAGGCTATCTTTGATGGAAGAGAATTTATGAAACAACTCATTAGAATCTTCAATGATGGATTAAGTGTAGAAGAAAGTCATGTAACAAGACGATTAAATCTTGCTACAAATTCCCTCATGTGCTCTTTGTGCTCCATCTTTGAATTTGCAAGTTGGGAAAATGACTAATGACTCTTCAGTAGGCTTGAACCTTGCCAAAAATTTCTCGCCCATAGTTTCCCAACTTGTAATGATGCCTAGCTCTAGGTGATTGAACCAGTTAGCAACATTCCCAATAAGAGTCTCCACAAAGAGACATACAACGATGTCTTCATGTGCCATGTGAAAAACAACGCAAGCCGTTGAGAAGGTTAAAAGATGATCATCAGGATGTTGAGCTCCATGACTGTAAAAATGTGGAAAGTGCTTTCTTGACCCTTTAGATAACTCATGATTTACCCACAAAGCCAAAGGTCCAATGTTGTTACCCCAAGGTAATGGGGGTGGACGTCTTAGATTCCTTCCAACATTATTGTTGTTATCACCCATTGCTTGTAGTTGGATTGCGCAATAGGGTGCCAGATGGTCATTCTCGTGTCATAAAGCGTAAGATTTCTTCAAGTTTAATGCCTCGTGCCCCATGGTGGGTGCTAGAAAACTGTTGGAATTTCAAATCACACCTCTGGTATGCAGTTTGGAAATAAACAGCTATGTGCAATAACCTGCTCTTAAAATTCAGAGGGGAAGCTCCCTCATATGTTGATTATGCTAAAGAAAGTAAATTGAAACTAATTTTCCTATCTTTTTGTTCAGCTAAGAGCACAAGGTTATAAAACTCAAGCATCGTAGCTGAGGTTTTCTCTTTTGAAAGTTCAACTACGATTAAGCCTACTCTAATGACGTTTCTAACTACTCAAGTAAATGCAGAGCATGAGAGTTAGAAATGAACAAGGAAGGATTCTCTGACATAAATACTTAAATAAAATTTTCTCCCAATGCACATCTACTTACTTTCAATGCAAGCTGAAATAAAGATCATATACGCATAACACATAAGATGAAAATCTGAGACATTATATCAGGGCAACAAAACAGGCACAAGACTTTATTTTGTCAAATCTCAAGAACAAAAGATTACACCTTTGGGACAACAAGTTGTAGAAAAAAAGGCATGCAACATGCGATCAAAACCAAATTAACACTTAACACAAGATCAAACAAAAAATGAATAGCAATCTTGAAGGCCAAAATAAGCTCAGCAATTTCACTATCACAATCTAAGTTCTGAACAACACTGAATAACAATGAGAAGGCACTAAGAGGCACAACGTCTTGTTATCACTATCATGGTTAAAGAAAAATGGGAAAAGGCTACCCTTATTTATACACAAGTAAAGGAGTAGGGAACCCTAAAAGCTCCTTGCTTTTACAACTAATACTTGGCAGCATGCAAGCTTTATTTCTAAAACTAAAGAAGATAAACATCTACAACTAAGAAATCATGAAAAATAAGAAATGCCAACTATTACATTTTTTTTTTCTCTTCTCCAAAGAGTGGATACAAATTAAGACAAGAATAGAAAGAAAGCTAGGATGAAATATTCTAGAATATTCTTGATTACATTCACCAAAAAGATGATTTGTCTCTCGATTTCGAGTGGAGAGTGCTGCTGAAAATAGAATGTTGATCTGCCTTGAAATAGCAATTTCTCTGAAAAAAGTTGGGACCTGGGTTTGGTAGAAAATCACGTTCCGGAGAAACCTAGATGCTTAGAAACTAAAAAAGTTGAATCCATCCTGAAAACGAAGACAAAAAGCAGTTTCTAGAAGAGGGAAAAAATTTCTCAATGTTCAAGAGGATGAAAAAGCGGAGAGACCCATGTGTTCAAAAACCGAAAAAGCTTAGTGGCTATTTTGAAAAATCAATGCCCTAGAAGTTTGGAGCTTGAAAAAGCATTCCTCCTTTCTTGTTGATCTCGAAACCACGAAGAACACCAAAAAAGCATGTCATTTGGGTCTTCAATTCTTCGTTGAGAGGAAAGAGAAAATATTCTTGCCTTGGATGCCAACCTGAAAAAATGAATAATAGAAGACAAAGCTCTCTTTTGTAGGTTTTGAGGATAAACCAAATGCTTTATTTTCCTACTTTAAACCTTTGAAACCAATCTTGAGCAGGTTCGTTGAATGTGGACGCTGATCCAAATGTTAAATGATGAAAAATTTGAAATTTTGGAAAAATGACTAAGGCATTGAGCCTTGGGCGCCAATCTCCTCTTGGGGTGCTTTTGCTTGGTAGATAGCCAAATTTTCTACATTTTCAACTTCTTGCTTGATTTTGACCTTCCATTTGACTTTGATTTCTAGATGCTCGGAGGATCCAGTGAATTGACAGAGTGATCCATTACAGAGCTTGACTAATTATGAGGAGATTATCTTGGAGGCAATTTCTGATGAAAACTTCATTTGACGCCTCAAAAAGTTGGGCACCCCTGACTACCTGGGGCGCCTATCATTACTAGTGTTAGCCATTTTTATGGTTTTCAAGTTCTTATTTGTTTCCTGATCTTCTAATGAATTCTTGATTCTGAGAGTTGAACTGATCAGATCAACTGGTTGACTGTTCCATTGAATAGCTTGGTTGAATATGAGATGATGATCTTGGAGACTACAACTGCCAAAACTACCATTTAAGGCCTCAAAATCCTAGGCACCTATCTTCCTCTGGGGCGCCCATATTCACCAGACTTAACCATTTTTCCATTTTTATCAAATTTCTACACTATCTCCTCTCCTTCAGATGATTTCACCATTTCGGATGACTCGGGAGTCTGACGAACTAAGGGTTGGACTCATTGGATAGCTGAGAAGATTTTGAGGGGGGTCTCTTGGGAATGATGTCTCTTGAAAGTTGAATCTTGGGGGTCAAAAGCTTGGGCGCCCTTGGCTAGCTGGGGCACCCAAATCTTCCAGAGTTAGTTTATTTCCTGTAAACTTCACCTTGTTTTTGACTTCTGATGTTTTCCATAGAGTTAGTTTATTTCCTGTAAACTTCACCTTGTTTTTGACTTCTGATGTTTTCCATGGTTTTACCCCTCTATTCAGCCTTCAATATCTAATGACTGCCAACTCCGACGATGTTGATGGTTTCATTGGAAAGCTTGATCAAATCTGAGGAAGTCGTGCTGAAGATGTTGCCTGTGAATTCACTTATTTAAGCCCTCAAAATATTGGGTGCCTATCTCCTTCTAGGGAACCCAAGTCCTCCAAAATTAACCATTTTTGCTTGATTTTCAACCTTCAGAGTTGAACCTTGATGTTGTACCTCTAGTTTGATCTGGATCTGTCGGTGATTAACAAGTCTGATGATCTGACGAAGACATCCACTGCAAAGCTGGCAGAATCTTGAAGGCAATGAGAATATTTTCAAACCCTAATTGTTGGATTAGGTCCTTCAAAAGGCTGGGTGTCCATCTCCTTCTAGGGTGCCCAACTCCACTAGACAAAATATTTTCTGATAATTTCATGATTTGCCTTCTACTTCTTGGTTTGAGACCTTTCCATTCTATCTTCAATCCTAGATGATTGATTTATTTGATGACTACATAGATGGATTCATTGCGGAGCTAAGAAGATTCTGAGCAACATGATTTGGGATGAGAAAACCCTAATTCCATCATCTGACCTCTTGAAAAGAAGGGCGCCTATCTCCCTCTAGGGCACCCATGGCTGGCAAAGTTAGTTTTTTATTTTGCAAATTTTGACTTCCTCCATTTCATGTGCTCACCTTTGCCTTTCTCACTGGAGATGAATTTTTTTCTAAGGCATGAAGGTTTAGGCACCTAGACTAGGTAGGGGCGGCTGGAGTCTCTAGTGTTAACCAAATTTTTGCATTTTTCAACTTTTCACAACTTCCTTTCTCATTCTTCGATCTTTGGTAGCAAAATCTTTTGTTTGATGCTTGAATGTTTGAATATGACACCTAGCAGCTGACTGACCTCCATTAATGACCTTGGAGTTCTTGAAAAAGCTTCTAAAAAAGAAGAATCAACCCACTAGGGAAAAACTAGTCTTTTGTGATTTTGACTGGACCAACCTGTTGAGGAAGTATTTTGAGCCAATCAAAATCAATTTGAATCCTAGAAGCCAAACTTTTTATTTTTAGAAATTTTCTATCTTTAGAAAATTTTGCCAATATCTGTTTCAAAAGAAACCCAGAAAAACCTAGAAAAAAAATCTATTTTTAGAAAGTTAGTAAAAATAGAAATTTTCCTAAAATTTAGGGCCGAAAAATTGAGATCTGGGTTTTGTAGAATTGGTCACTCTGAGTAGACCCAGATCGTCAAATTTTGAGAATTTTGAGTTTTTGACCCTCATGCAAGACATGCGAATCCCCAATTTTGAATTTTTTGACAGATTTTGACAAGACTTTGACTCGTTTCTTCAAAATGCCTAAGTGTAGCAATTTTTTTAATTTGAGGTACAAAAATATTCTTGATTAATCAAATAAACTTTATTTATTTAATTATGTCGCTAATTACACTTATTCTTCTATTTTAATTAAATAGTAACCATTAGTTATTTGATTAACATCAAACACCCTTCTCATTATAAATATTTGTTATTAATTATTTAATTAAATCACTTTTCCACTTCTAGATTAAATAATTATATTAATTATTTAATTCCCCTATTTCACCTCCAACATCACCTATTAATAAATAAACATTTATTTTTTAATCAATCTTTACTTGTACATTCCTCCTATGACTAATTAATTATTATTCTCTCATACATTGACTAATCAATCAATTCCATTGATTAATCAATTAAATTCATTGACTAATCAATCAATCCCACTAATTAATCAACCAATCCATTCCCATTGATTTACCAATCAATTCCCTTGATCAAATCAATCAAGCTAGTTAACTATCCAATCTATTTCTTGTCAACATACCTCAATCGTCGATCTTCATCTTTCATCTTTGAATCTAGATCGTTTATCTAAATCAACCATTTCTATAAAAGTAAGCCTTCATATTATGTTGATGGATAACCACAAACCACATAACTTTGGCATTTGCATTATTGCGATCATCACATACCCTTGAAGCTTAAGGAAAAAGAGCATACCAATTTCTGAGAGCAAAAGCTACAAACTAAGAAGAACAATGGAAGTCATCCATGGCAATACTAAAGGTTAAAAATATCATTAGTTTGAATCTAATTTCATCCTTATTGCATGTTTTATATTCATCAAATTGGATCTTATTGAGTTTAGGATTGCATATTGTGGTTGTTTGCATTCTTTTGTATTTAGATGTGGCACATGAACATACATACCTCATGAAACTTTTTCCATGGAGTTTGGGAGGACAAGCCCTCGAATGGTTTGCACACTTACCTCCAAATATAAAAACTTGGAGGGAATTAATGGATAAGTCCATCGCACAGTTTTCCTACAACATAACAATTGATATCAACATTACCCATTTGTGTGTTGAAAAGTAGAAAGATGGTGAGACCTTCTTGTCATTCTTACAAAGATGTTGAAGCTTGGCTAGTAAGTGTGTTTGTCATACACTCAAGAAGCAACTAGTACAATCCATATGCAGTACTCGTGTTACCTTCGGTGTTTGATGGAGTCCATGTGACGGACCTTTATTTGATCACGTAAACCACCACCAGTCCCCATCAACTTATTGAAATGAACAAGACAACTAAGAGGAGGTGAATCAGTTATAGAAAATTAAACCTTCAAAATCCTCAACAGTAATCATATCCACAAGCTTTCATTAAACCCTTATTATATTAGTATGATTAAACATTAAATATAGATAACAATTACTAAAATCACAACACCATACACAAGAGAACACCAAATTTATGTGGAAAACCCAATGAGGGAAAAACCATGGCGAGGATTAGCTCACAATATAAGTAATAGAAAAATTGGTACAAAGGGGCTCATTGATAGAATAGGACACACTGTCCAAAAGGCTCACAACCAGGGCTCACTGCCACAAAAAGAATACAAGAAGATAGAAGAAGAATGTTACACAAAGAACACTTCTCAATGCAACAAGGAATCCACCACAATTGTTCACACACTTTCATAGTCTCACATGAAAGATTTCAGATGCCTTCAACTCACCGCCTTTAGGAACCCTAACATGAAATGCACACTACTCTACTCAAATTCGTATCACACACACAATTCACATAAATCTCACATCTATCTTTCTTCTTACTCTTTCCTTGCATCTCTTGTATCAACACCATACATATCTATATCAAGCTCTAGCTCAAAAAATTTCTCCAATGTTGGCCACTAGTCGTTATACATACAAATTCAAAATAGGTTGACACCTAAACATTCTCGTGGTGGATAGGAATGAAAGGTAGCCTACATAAATCCTTAATTAGGACCCAAATAGATCTCAACACACTTCAACACGCTTCTACAAACCTCACATGTAGTGTTAAACACAAGGTCAACCAATACCCATGCAAAACACCATAATCATTAAGTATAGGCTTCCTTAAATCAATTTGAAAGTTCTAGACAATGTGATTCACTTGAACACAATCCAGAATATCCATGAACTATTTAAGATTCATCAAACACTTCATCCAAGCTCGCATCATACAAATACTTCAACTCAAAACAACTAGTAACCCTTAATTGCATACTGATAAATGAAACTTACTCTGTACTGCACCAAATCAAGTAAAAAATTGAATACAAAAAGATAAAAGCATTATAAGAAACTTCCCAAATCTGCACAACCTTAAGCCAAACAGTGGAGAAATGTGGAGAAAATACATTTCTCCTAGACCACAAAAAATCATTGAATGACTAGTTCACACATTGGTGAAAATATCTTGCACTGTACAATGATACAAAAACCAAAATTTTGAATATAGAAACCTCTAAAAATATTGAATAACTCATAAGATCCACACAAGCATAGCATCAACACAAAAAGAATTCAGAGTACAATACTAGAGAATACTATGAACACTTGCACAACATAGTTTACTCTGTTTATCAAATTTCTCAAAAGAACTTGGAAACCAAGTACCAAAGACATCATCTTAGCTCAATACTTCATTCCAACTCACCTTTAGACTCTGCAACAAAAAAATATAGCTCCATGTACTCACAACACTTCCTCAAGGTCTTAACTACACATGCACAACTTGTTTTACTCTTTTTCACAATTTTCTCAATATCTTCAAAATCTTCATCCCATAGTTGACATCAATGACAACGTTAGTTAGTAGACTTCCAATTGACATCAATGACAACACCTTCATACTTGAAAAAATTTCCCCCTTTTTCATTGATGGCAAGATAGATGTGAAAATCCACCAAAGACCACACAACAACTTTGAACACTGTCTCCTAATACCTTACATGATTCTCTCTTTTCCCAAGTAGATAAGATTTTTTCATATGATTCTCTCTCCCACTTTGACATCAATGGAAAAGGATAAAATGTTTTGCATTTTTATCCCTCTTTGACACTGAGCCAAAAATACCTTCTTTGAATACTCCCCCTTAGGAGTACACCCAATTGAATCAGCAACTCAATGACAACAAATGACCCTACCTATTCCCCTTGAGAGGTAGCCACCAACATCAATCCAAAAAGAGATGGATCCATAGATCCACTACAGTGATGCATGTCCATATGCATCTAGTTTAATAAAGGAGGGGCAATAACCCCCAACATCTTTCGAAGATACTCAAAAGTATCCTTAGGAAGAGCCTTAGTAAATATATCAACAATTTGATCCTTTGTAGGAATGTACTCAAGCTTCACTTCATTCGCCATAATCTTCTCTCTCAAAAAGTGATGCCTAATAGATATATGCTTTGTCTTTGATTGCATCACTAAATTATTTGAAATGTTAATTGCACTTGTATTATCACAGAAGATAGATATAGGTTTTTCATATACAACTTTGATATCCTTCAATGTTTGTGTCATCCATAATACCTATTTATAACATGATGCTTCTACAATATACTCAACCTCTGCAGTGGATAAATAAACTGGATCCTATTTCTTACTCAACCATGACACCAATCTACATCCAAGAAATAATGCACCATCACTTATACTTTTCATGTCATCAACACAACCAATCCAATCTGCATATGTATAAGCACTTAATATGAAATCAGTATCCTTAGGATAACATAAGCCATAATTCAGTGTGCCTCTTAAATATCTGAATATCATTTTTACTGTTGCAACATGTGTTTCTTTAGGATCTTCTTGAAATATAGCTACACAACAAACTATATGCATGGTATTTGGTCTAGTAGTAGTCAAATATAACAGTCCACAAATCATAGATCTATACTTGCTCTAATAAGCCTTAGGTTAATGATAATCTTTGCTCAATTTACAACCAGTCACCATAGGAGTACAAACCGGTTTGGAGTCATCCATTTCAAACTTCTTCAACATCTCTTTGGCATACTTAAACTATGAAAGGAAAATCCCTTTATCTATTTGATTGATTTGTAGCTCAAGAAAGAAATTCATATCCCCAAACATTGACATCTCAAACTCTTTATGCATTTATTTTGCAAACTTCTTACACATAGACTCATTTCCACCAAATATAATATCATCCACATATACTACTATAAATATTTTGTCTTCCTTATTTGCAGTGCCCTTATTGAATCCTTGTTGTATCAAGTACCTGTCCAATCTTGCATACCAAGCTTTGGGAGCTTGCTTCAATCTAGATAGTGCCTTCTTCAAATTACATACCATATCTAGTTGATCTGACAATTGAAATCCTTTTGGTTGTTCCATGTAAACCTCTTCTTCCAATTCTCCATTCAGAAAGGTAGACTTCACATCCATCTGATAAACCTTAAAATCTTTATGTGTTGCAAATGCCAAAAATATTCTAATAGCTTCCATCCTAGCCACAGAAGTAAAAGTCTCCTCAAATTCTATACCTTCTACATGTGAGTAACCCTTACACATAAGCCTTTCCTTATTTCTTACTACTTCTCCATTCTCATTCAACTTGTTCTTGAATACCCATTTAGTTCCAATTATGTTTTCATTTTCCAGTCTAGGGACCAATTTCCAAGTCTGGTTTTTCTCTATCTGCATAAGTTCTTTCATTTCCTTCATCAAATTCTCATCCTTACATGCTTCACTCACTGATTTAGGTTCATATTTATAAAGTAAACACAAATTTACCTCAACTTCAACAATTTTGCTTCTTATTAATACACCTTTTCTTTTATCTCCAATGATTTGATCTTCAGAATGATTATTTTGCACATACTTAGGGTTTTAGGGGGTCTCCTCTAGAGCTTCTTCCTCTTCATTATGCACTTCTCATTCATCATATTTTTCTTCTACTTCTTTGCAATTTGGTTCTTTTGACATATATCCATCTACCACAATATAATTCTGCAAGTTTTCATCAACTTTAATACTTGCACTTTGAACTATCTTTTTCAGCCTTCTGTTGTAACATTTGTAAGCTTTTCTTCTAATAGAATATCCAAGGAAGATACCTTCATCAGACCTTGCATCAAACTTTCCTAAGTCATTTTCTTCTCTTTTGATGTAACATTTTCTTCCAAACACTCTAAATTACTTCACAATAGGAATATTTTCATACCATAGCTCATAAGGAGTCTTTGTGTTGTTATCTTTAGCTTGAACTCTATTAAGTATGTAAACAACAATATAAATAGCTTCTCTCCAGTAGAATTGCAATAGATTTTCCTCTTTCATCATAGTCCTACTAGCTTCTTAAATAGTTTTGTTTTTCCTTTGAACGACTCCATTCTGCTGAACAATTCTAGGGGAAAAAAATGCCTCTTTATTCCATGAACTTCATAAAACATGTTAAACTCATTGGAGGTGAATTCTCCACCTTTGTTAGACCTCAAACATTTTATTTTCAAATCCATTTCATTTTCAACCATAGCTTGAAATGCCTTGAATTTATCTAATGCATCATATTTCTCTCTAAGAAAAGTATCCCATGTTATTCTAGAATAATCATTAATCAAAAGCATAAAGTACCTGTCACCTTGTAGAATTCTCACCCTTGTAGGACCAAAAAGATCTATATGCACTAATTCTAGCAGTCCGATAATAGATTGTTCCTTTCCCTTAAAGGTACTCCTTGTTTGTTTTCCAAATTGACAACTCTCACAAACAGTGTTGATAGGTTTTGTGAGTCTAGGTAAATCTCTTACTACATGAACCAAAGTAACCCTTGTCAAATTATCAAAGTTCATGTGACACATCCTTTGGTACCATAACTAAATATCATTAATCTGAGACATAAAGCAATGACCATAAACACCCTTAAGCTGATAAATGTTTCCATTTCTTCTCTTACCAACAACAATCATAGTTCTAAACCCTTTCTGTATCTCACATGCTTCATCCCGAAACACAAGATTATACCCTTTGCTACACTTTTTTTTGACACTCAAGAGATTATTCTTAGACACTTAACATAGTAAACATTTTCAATATTATGCTTTCCATCAAAACTGATTGAACGTATTCCACAAATCTTAGCTCCTAAATCATCTCCAAATTTAACTAATCCTCCATCATACTTTTCAAGTTTAATAAACTTAATTGTGTCTCCAGTCATATAATTTGAGCAGCCATTGTCAACAACCCAATAATTCTTATCCTCTTTGACATGAAAAGCAGATACCAAAGTACCTTCAACCTTATCCTTTATCTCCAAAATACTTTCCTTCACACAAATTTCAAGGTTAGCAGAACAAGGTTCTTCTTTTATAGCTAAAAATAGACATTCATTATCATCAAAATCTCCATAATTAGATTCATTATTAGAAATACCAGCATCTTCTTTCACATAGTAAGCTTTCTTAATCATCTTTCCTTTATTTTCTTTGTTCTTATTGTTTAGAGATCTTTTGGACATCTAGAAGTATAATGACCTATATTAGCACAACTAAAACATTTGAAAGGTAATTTACCTTTGTACTTACCGATGTCTTTTTTCATCTTCCTCAAAAAGTTACTTCCAAATAATCAAGATATTCTTTACCTGAATCTTCAACCTTCTTTGATTTACCAGCCTTGAAAGCAGTCTCTACTTTTGAACCTTTCTTCAATTTTCTCTTTCAAATGTAGTTAGAGTACCAATGAATTGATCTCTAGAATAATTATCAAAATCAATAGTTTCCTCAATAGTAGATACCTTTTCACTGTAAGAATCCAAAAGAGATTTGATTAATTTCTTCACTAATTTAGATTCTCTAAATGTTACACCAAGGCCTCTCATATTACTTACCAATTCATCAACTGTCTGCATTTAGCCTTTAATTGTTTCATCTTAAAATATATGCATCATTTCAAACCGTGCCTTCAAGTTTGCAACTTTTCTTGCTTGACCTTGAGATCCCCTTCATAAATTATTTTTATCTTATCCCAAACTTCTTTAGCAGTCTTCAAACTCATAACTTTAACTAATTCAGTATTTGAAAGACTATTCACAATAATAAATCTTTCATTAGTATTGATCACATGCAACTTGATTTTTTCACTTGTACTTGGACCATTCAGAGGTGGAGCATATATATCCTGATAAGTCTTCTCAATCTCAAATCCCTGAGCAGACAAATATCCTTCTATATTTTTCTTCCAGATTGCATAATCTGAGCCATCAATCTAGGATATTCCAAAGCAATCTTGTTCACCATCTCAGATCTATGTCAAGCGGTTAAGCTCTTCTTCAAGGAACCTTTCTCTGATACCAATTATTGAAATGAAAAAGATATCTAAGAGGGGGGGTGATTGAGTTGTAGAAAACTAAACCTTCAAAACCCTCAACAATAATTAGATCCATAAGCATTCATTAAACCCTTATTATGTTAGTATGATTAAACACAAAATACAAATAACAAAAATTGAAATCACAACACCATAACAAGAGAACTCCAAATTTACGTGGAAAACTCAAGGAGGGAAAAACCATGGTGAGGATTAGCTCACAATATAAGTAATAGAAAAACCAGTAAAAAGGGGATCACTACTAGAATAGGACACATTGTCCAAAAGGCTCACAGCGAGGGCTCACTACCACAAAAAGAATACAAGAAGATAGAAGAATAATTTTACACAAAAAACACTTCTCAATGCAACAAAGAATCCACCACAATTGCTCACACACTTTTGTAGTATCACATGAAATATTTTGGATGTCTTCAACTCGCTGCCTTTAGGAACCCTAACATGAAATTCACACTTCTCTACTCAAATTCAAATCACACAGATCATTCACATCAATCTCACATATATATTGCTTCTTAATCTTTCCTCTCATCTCTTGCATCAACACCATACATGTTTATATCAAGCTCTAGCTCAAAAAAATTCTCCAATGTCGGTCACTAGCTGTTATACATATAGATTCAAAATAGGTCGGTACCTAAACATTCCTGTGGTGGATGGGAACAAAATGCAACCTACATAAATCCTTAATTAGGACCCAAATAGATCTCAACACACTTAAACATGCTTCTACAAGCCTTGCATGTAGTGTTAAACACAAGGTCAGCCAATACTCGTAAAAAAACACCATAATAATTAAGTACACTCTTCCTTAAAATCAAGCTAAAAGTCTTGAACAACATAATTCACTTGAACACAATCCAGAATAATCCATGAACTACTTAAGATTCATAAAACACTTCATCCAAGCTCGCATCATACAAATACTTCAACTCAGAACAACTAGTAACCCTTAATTGCATACTGATAAATGAAACTTACTCTGTACTACACCAAATCAAGTAAAAACATGAATGCAAAAAGATAAAAGAATTATAAGAAACCTACCAAATATTCACAACCTTAAGCCAAATAGAAGAGAAATGTGGAGCAAATACATTTCTCCCAGACCACAGAAAACAACACTCAACGAATGGCTAACACACTGGTGAAATTATCTCACATTGTACAACGATCCAGAAACCCAAATTTTGAATATATCAACCTCTGATAATCTTGAATAACCTGTAATATTTGCATAGGAATAACATCAACACAAAAATAACGTGAAGCACAATACTGGAGCATGCTATGAAAACATGCACAACACAATTTACTCTATTTATCAAATTTTCTCAAAAGCACTTGGAAACCAAGTACCAGAGATATAATGTCAACTCATTACTTCATTCCAAATCACCTTTAGACTCTACAAACAACAAATATATAGCTCCATGTACTCACAACACTTCCTCAAGGTCTCAACTACACATGCACAACTTGTTTTCCTCTTTTTCATGATTTTCTCAATATCCTCAATATCTTCATCCCATAGTTGACATCAATGACAACATCAGTTAGTAGACTTCTAGTTGACATCAATGAAAACACCTTCATACTTGCAACACGACTGTAGACTAGTCAACCGTTGTGCAACATGTATATTTTGTCAGTATATTCTAGTAGAGAGAATATTCTGACCAAGGGAATATTTCAAAGAGCAGAAGGGAATATTTTGTTTTGATGGACCCTTGGCTATCAATTTTAATCATGTCAATGGCTGATGTCAACATTGCATCAGTAGTGATGTCAAAATCCAAGTGAAATTTCTAGCCCCCTCTCTTTTGGTATTTTTATTTTGGAAGGAAAAATTTGGAGGCCCATAACTTGGTCATACAAACTCCTTTTTCAACACTTTTTTTTATTTGGGGTAGAATTTCACTCTCTATCCATTGGTGCAATTATTTTTTGGATTTTGTGTTTGGTGTTTCCAAATATTTTAGATTCTCACAGGTATTTCCGATTCATTCTCATTTTCAAAAAAATTGAGGCTCCATTGTTGCTCCTACAGTAACATTTTTGGGTGATTTTTTTGAAAGTACATAATTTTTTGTGTACTTTGCAATGGTGGGATCATATTTATCTCATATTGTGTAATTTTTTTACTTTAATCTTATGGAAAAATTTGGAAATCTATATGCACTAAGATCAAGTCTACTTTGTTGTTGTTGGTAAGTGGAGCATACAATCACACTAAACATAAAGTGTCACAAATTATATATTGCTTTGGGGGTTTCATGATTGAGTAATTTGGTGGGTAAATTTTTTCTTTTGTTGGCTTATGTCTCTTGATTGGTCTGTTGTGTGACTAAAATTGAGGAGTTTAATATGAGCATCAAAAGGAATCATGTTGTAATCAAGTTAAATCGATATAAATTTAAGTCTTGGTGAGATAGAATCCTAACACATTGTAGGTGGCTTAGTCTTTTTCCATATCTCTATGGACTAGTTCGTAAACCTTCATCTAAATGGAAGAGATTTGTGTGGGATATAAAAAAAGAACATATCATGGGAGTAATTGGTTGTAGTTGTGATATTGACACATAGTTGGCCACAAATGGTATTAAGATCCCTCTTGACCTTATGACCAGACTTTGGAAGATGTATGGAGAATCGAATGAACCTCCATTCCTAGAGGATTCTATTGTGGATTATCTTGTTCCACTTGCAGAGTTTCAACCTATTGATGATAAAATAGTTTTTGATATTTCTCATTGAGAAAGATATGGTAGTTTTGATAATAAAAAATCTTCTCCTTCTCCTCCTATCAGGACTTCTATTGAGACTTCAATTTTTATGGCTCTTAATTCAGATTTAGAGGGTTCATCTTCATCATCTATGAGTCAACATCTTGAGGCTAAGGACTCTTGTAATCCAAGGTTGGTAGAATCATCTAGTGTTCTTACTTCATCATGTCTTGAGGACACGATGGGGGATCATAGGTGTAGTCAAATGACATGTAATGAGATCTCATCTCATTCATCTACTATTGTACATGAGGATTATTGTGATTCCATAGTTTTGGCTCCTTGTTATCCAGTGCAACAAGACATACATCATCTTCCAGAGTTGGCTAGATGGGATGAGTACTTGACAAACATTGGTGGTTTGTTTTGTGAGTCTCACAATTTAGATTTGGGAGACATAATCGATTGAGTTAATCTTCTCTTTGAAGGGGATTATCCTTCTTTAGTTGTTTCAAGGGAACGCTCTAACCCTCTTGTTCATTATCTACATGATCATTATTTGTAGTTTGAAATGAGTGTGGATTCTTTTGGAAAACATTTGGAGGAGGGTTATTTGTCTTTAGAGGAGGTATCTTTGTCTTTGGATTGTGTTCTACAATCGGTTCTCGAAGATTCTATATTGTCTTCTTCAATAGTGTGGTCTAAAATGCCTATTTGGAGTGTGACACCTTTCGACATTGACATAGAGACCCTTGAGCATTATTTAGAGACATCACGTATCATATTTATTCCCACCTCTTATTATCTAGAATGGGAAGGACTCCTACATTTGTACTTGGTATGTCTTCTTCCCAAGGGGATAAACATTGTTTTTTGAAATTTGATCATGTTTTATCTTCAAACACTTACCATTTTTGTAGGATATTACACATTGAAGGGGGATTGCATGGTCTATCTTATTCTCTCTTATAGGGGGAATTTTTCCTCGAATGGGATTTTTTCCTTCTCATGCATCATTGAGATAAATATTTTTTTATCTCTTTTGGGGAGGAGTTTTGTCCCACTAGGTTTTCTCCTTTTCTTAGTTTGTGAGAGATTGCATTTGCATTTATACATGGGTACCTAACATGGTCTTGTAGCTGAGACCCATCTTTGTGTCATTTGCATAAGTAGTCTCTAAGTTGTACTTAAGGGGGGTCTTGATGTAAATAGGTTTTTTACCTATCTAGGTCCTATTTACATCTTAAGTCCACTTAGGTCCTGGTTTCTTTTTTCTAGAAGTCTTAGTTATCTTGATAAGATCTTATCATATCTCATCTAGTTAACTTTTATTTAATGCATGTATCCTAGGTCATTTAATGTTGATTCATTTCATTTAATTATGGCATGACTATTTAACATTGGTACATCATCACCCTTGCCTATATAAGCAAGACATTGTTGTAACAATCAATCAATATTCTATGAACAACAATCAAGTTCATTTTGGCAATCTTGCATCCATATTCATAGCATGATATTTATGCCATCTCTCTTGTGGATGTTATTTTGTCTTACAGGTGATCCTAGAGTGTTGAGGAGTTCACCATAAACTCCTACATAACTATGAAGGTGTCAAATTTGAGGATGGCTTGAGTTTTAGAGTTAGTTCTAAGCACTAGTTTAAGGAGTATAGGAGATGGTTAATGTCATGCCCATAATTCACTCATAAAAATGTACATGATCACATTTTTTGTTAAAATAACTTTATCTTGTATTTGTCACACTACAAATGGTAGTGTGTCATGTACAATCAATGATGTTTCATGTGTAATAAAAATTAAGAGCATACCATTTTAAAAGAGGGAAGGAAATCATAATGAGGCGGTTATGTATAATCCATTTTACACGCCCTATGATGATTCTCACCCTATTTTAGGGTGTGTCTTCACTACTCATGACACCTCAAGGGAAACCTCCATAAGTGATTCCTTTCCATGATCCTAGATGAAATGGGATGATACCTAATTAATATACTAATTTTATCTCAAACTAAGTAAAGATAGTCACTTTAATGTAATAGATTAATTTAATATTATACTTTATTTAGAAAATTCTAATATCAAACAAAGCAACATAAAACCTTACATTTGTTATTAAAATATATCTAAATCAAAAGTTAACTGCTAAGGAAAGGTTTAAAACATTACTTAAACACATGTTTAATTTATATCATTAATTAATAATGTATGTCATATTTTGAAATTTTTGGTTCTTGATTTTATATTTCAATTAAATTTAAAAATTATAAGTTATTGATATTAATTTTCTTACAAAATGTGTTGAAAGACACTTTAATTTAACAATATAATTAATCTCCTATTTATTTATTTGATGTGGCTTGTTATTAGTATTTATCTAGGTCTTGAGATGTACATTGATTATAATAATTATATCTCTAAGGTTCTCATTGGGTATTACATCACTTTGCTTGATGTTAACTTTACTCATAATTGTTGTAAAGGTTGCAAGGAAAGTCTTGTGGATGTAGGCACCAAATTTGGTGCCTTTTCTCTAAAGTACACTTGGTTTCTCTTGCCTATACTCATTAGGGATATCTCCCCCCTGCTTGTTTGGATTTCACTTCTCTTTTGTGAGGAGGGTCCTCTTCCTCTTGTGAGTATTAGTGATAAAATTATAAATTTATGCTGCAAGATGACAAAGGATATGAATAATGATGGCCTCAGTACCATCTCCATTAGATATTTTTTCAGAAGAAGCAATATTTTATGGTATCTCTCTTTCTATTCCAACACCAACAAAAGTATAGGTAATTCCCAAAAAGGTTTCTATTTTAGTTGTTACCACAAATGTTTTTGCAATCACTTATAGGTCTTTCACCCATCCAAAAATTGGCTAAGTCCTATGTCAGGCGGTGTTTTGCAAAAAATTGTGAACTTAGGTCATGTTTTCTTTAGTTCACATAAATTTTCGCTTTACCGCCTAGTCTTGTATTCCTCTTTGATATTTAGCGAGTTAATTACGTCTGGGTGATGTTTGATAAAGTTTGTCAAACTTCCCCTTTTCCACTTGCTGTGAGTATCATGTTTAGGTTCCTTTGATCAAGCAGTATATTGAAATGAAAGTTGAACTCTGACAGGATTTTATAAAGTTTGTCAAACTCTCCACTTCCCCGCCTCTACTCGTTATTTTTTAAATTTTTGAAAAGAGGTTACAATGAAACAACGATGTGAAAGCCAAAATGTGCCATATAGAAAAGAAGTGATAATAAATGCTCATCTACTTGAACACTTTATGTGGGGTTTTTAAGAAGGTTTCAAAGTAATAGAAAAAAATTCCTATTGTGGTGCTAGTTTTTCGAGGAAGAAATAGACGAGACATACCAGTGCAAATCTTCAACTACAAAATTTGCCATTGGAGGTATTTATAGTATTCACCCCTTCAAAATTTATCTTTCTCGGTTATTTTTCCTTGCATTTCAAATTGTTTGAAAATATTCTCGCTTGAGCCCTAAATTCACGGTCATGGCTAAGCTCAAGTGTATGGGTTATGAGTACATGTCTAGACTAACTTATGAAGGACCGAAGATTGGGGATACTCGTTTAGAGCTTGTGAATTTAAATGAGATAAGAGATAAATTTAATAATTTGAACCCATCACCCATCACTCAATGACTAATTAACAATGGATTAGTTGAAGCTGCTACCTTTCCTAGAGCAATACAATATCCTAATATTATCTTAGAATGCATTAGACATTATAACTCACAAACATGAGAAGTCAGGACAGAGGATAACCGGTTGGTGTTAAAAATGCAAAGGGCTACCTTTGTATCATGTTTGAAGATTCCAAAAAAAGTTGATTACTCGTCCATGACTATGAAAAATTAATAGATTGAGTTTTCTGCTAAGAAGAGATTCTATAGAAATGAAATGGCAAAAAATTGGTTAGCAAAACCTAAGCGAGGTAAGTCTCAATTACCCCAGAAGTTACATAGAAATTATTTTGTGGAAGAAGTAGTTGATATTGTGGTGCTATTACAAAGAGTGAGGGGGAATGCAGATGTACATGGCTTTGAGGAGTGGATGTGTTTCTTCATCCAAATTATGTCATCAGAGTGACAATTTCTTGACTGGGCGAAAATTATCAGTGACCACGTGCACCATTTGATGAATTTATTTACCCTCAACAAATTCTTCTATATGTCCTCATACTTAATCTATGTCATTTCAAGTACAAGACCTTGGCTTGGATTGAGATTGAGCGACTTTCCTCCTAAAAAAGTGCCCATTTACAATTATCTCGATAAGTTGCAGCTTCATAAAAGTTTCTTGCATTTCAAGAGTGTTATAACTTGCATAACCACCCCATTTTGTTTTGGTTAAAATGGGTCCCCCTTTTTCTTTATTTTGTCCTCGGTGTTCCTATTTGAGCCTTAAGATTTGTTTATTTTTCTCCTAAGTCTTATTTTCCTTTGTTTTTTGGGTTCAAGTTTTGGGTCGGCACTAACACTTGTTACTTTTCTAAGTTTAGGTTCTGGTTCGTGTTTCGATCCCAATCACCATGCTTTGCCTTGTCTTTTTCTTTGTGTCAGAGTTAGGTTTTATATCGACACTATTACTTTGCACCCTTCAAGGTGTAAGTTCCTGTTTCTACCCCGATCTCGACTTTCGTCTTTTCCTTGTGCATTTTACTTGTGTGTCAGAATCGAACATCGAATCGAAATCAGAACCAAGAACTTTTCAAAGTTCTTGTTCTTGTGTCCACCTCGATCCCAACTTCCGACTCTCTTTGTGTTTTTCAGGATTAGACATTGGATCGTGACTTGCACTCAGAACTTGTCAAAGTTCTAGTTTCATCTCTCGACCTGATCCCAATTCTCGCTTTGTCTTGTTTGTTTGTCGGATTTCAGACCTTAGACCTTTGTTTGAACTTTGCACTTATTGAAAGTTAGGTGTCCATTCGTGTTTTGATCCCAACTCCCATTGGCCTTTGTTCTTGCAATCAAACATTAATGATGTCTGCCCCGATCTTGAGGCCCGACTTATCAACATTTAATGCCTAACCGTTCACACCGTGAATGGGTTTTTATTGTGTCGCTCCTTGATTTTTGTCCATTCTAGCTTATACAGTTTGAAGAGGAGAACTTGAGTGATGCCAAGAACTAGGGTTTAAGGAGGCACTTTGATTTCATCGTGCTGACAGATTCTTGGTTGTGTTTGTAGGTAGGGGGTGTTTTATTTTGTGTTTTCCTTCATTTTTCTTCATATTGTTGGTGTTTGTTTTGCCCTTGCTTCACATGTTTGGTGTTTTGTTTTCTTTCCTCGCTTGCCCCTTGTTTGTTTCATTTTGGTTTTCACCTTTCTCAAACCCATTGGTTCGTTGGGCGTGTTTTGCCTTTTTCTTATGTTGCTTGTTTTGTTTTTTGTTTGTGGGATTTTCCATCCCGTCATACCCTAGTTTTCTAGGGTTTTGTCATCCCAAAGAGTCAAAATTATGTTTGAATTGATGAAGTTTGAAATTTCAATCAGTTTTAGATCAAAAATCTTGCTCCCAACCACAATATGATCTCAAAGGCACAATTTGGAGATATTGTTACATGTTTTTGCCTCTATTACTGTTACTATGTGATTCTCGATACCTACATGTATTTCAGAATGAAGAATCAAAATTTCACTTAGGGTTAACATTGTTTGAGTCTAGGTTTCTTCACCTACCGCAAACCCGACTCCTAATGTTCTATTAGGATTGAGTATCAGACCCTCATCATAAAATGATTAAGTGTTTTGAAAAAGTGTTACTTTATGTCCCAATTATGATCCTTGCCATCCCATCAGGATCAGAAGTCAGTTCAAAATTGAACCTTGGCCACATCGTTAAGTACCATGACTTGGCGAAGACCCGATCATGACTTCCAATCATATCAAGATCAAAACTCGGGTCTGACCTATTCTCACCTTGCATAGTTAAGGTATGGTTCACGATGAAGTCCTAGTCCTGATTCCCGATATCACATTGGGATCAAAACTTGGGAAGCCACTTACACCTGTTCATCACTGTGGGTTTGGTTTTGAATCATAACTTGATCCCAACTTGCAATTCAACATTGGGATCAAGACTCAACAAGACCCCTTCATTCACTCTGTTTGTTAAAGTGTTGTTGCTTGGAAAAGACCCAATCTTGATTCCCGAACACTGCAGGACCAAACCATGGAATTGCACTAAAACTTGTTCATTAGCAGAGGTATAGGTACCAAGTCATGACCCGAACCTGAATCTCGACAAAGTTCAGTTTTATGCTTAAAATGATCAAGTTATCATTTATATCCTGAACCCAAAACCCAAAGATGTTGGAATAACTTACTGAATGGGGTCTATTTTGATGAATGCTAATATAATTTGAATGCTTGTGCTAAATTCCTCTTCCTGTGAATTTTCTTTAACAAATAATTATCAATAGTGTAGGATAATTAACAAATGTATGACTCAGAGGAAGAAGTGCTCACTAAAGGAATATCAAAGGGGACAAGGCCAAAGAAGTTAAAACTAGAACACGCACCTCTCACAATGAAGTACAAATTCCAAGGGAACCTGATACCATCTAAGTTTGGGTCCGAGGTCATGAATATCACTGGTACACTGGTGGGGCACCTTGATTGGAGCATTTTAACACATATACCTTTTCAAAAGATGCTGCCCCAAGGGAAAAGAGGATTGCAAAGTTGAGGCTAGCTCATGTAGCCATTTTCCCTATTATTGTACAATGTCCCAAGTTCATTCTAACTGCTGCACAAACATACAACCCTATTCAAAGGTAGTACATTGATGCACAGGGTAATGTAATAATTGATTTAACCCCAAGAATGATTAGACACATTTTTGACCCTCCTCCTTATCCCAATCTTAAGATTATGACTGAGAATGTTGCACTTAAAATCTAGGCAAAGGATGTGGAAGGAAACAATAAGTTGATTAATAAGTGGCTTAAGATAGAAAAGAAGTTAGTGAAGAAGGTGTCGGATAACCCCAAAAGGTCTAATTTTTCTGAGGATATAGAGGACATAATTATATTGCTGGCTGGAGTATTTGGTAAAGAAAATTCTTGCATCTTTGAACACTGGATGTTCTCATTCATCCAACTGATTTTGGAAGGGAAACAATATTTGGACTGGGGAAGGTAATCTCTGATAATATCCATAACCAATTGCTAAAAGTAGCAGAAACTAAGACATTTTATATGTCTTCATATGTCATATATTGTGCTGCTAGGATGGGATGGTTTCCTAGTTTGAACACTAAAGGGTCAATGGATGATGGCCCAAATCAAAAGAAGGTATGGGAACATTATGACCAACTGGAGCTTAATGAAGCAAAAAAACACTTTAAAAGGGTCAACGATGCATTTTTGTATGTTGTTATCAATCAACTCACATGTGACATTGGTTTCAGATTATCACAAGAGGCTAGGGAATTCATCTAAGAGTGGGGATATTGGTTTATTCAATACCCCAAGTCCACTTATTTCAGATTGTTTGGTTATGATGTTCACCCTTTTAAAATACCAAGGTATTGCAGTGATAGATGGGTCCTAATGGAGTTTTGTCAACAAGTTGCCGAGGTAAATGCCAAATTTTCTGCATAACATTAAACTATTTGTTATTCTTTCCCAATTCAATTGGGATTTTATTCTTGTTCGTCTTCAATAATGGCTAAAACAACAATAGAAGAATTTTAGGCTCTGAATTTCTAGCAACATACTTATAGGAAATTCTTTGATCTAAGGAGAAAAATTATGGGTTGTATGCTTCTTAGTTTATCCATCATCAACCAATTCTTGAGGACTTTTGGGCCAACCTTCAGGATCAATTTGAAGTGAGAAAAAGGGGATATGAAAGATTAAAAATTCCCCAGATGAAGGATTTTGAAGTTAAAATGACTATACCGGAGGGCACTATAGATGATGGGATCACACTTGATCCCAAATATGAAATGGATCACCTTGCTACTAAGGATTTGGAACCCATCAATTGGATGGAAAAAGAAGAAACTAAGATCCGTAAAATATCATGGGGAGTGGTGGACATAAGTATAAGATGGATTAAGCTTCGGTTAAAGCAACCAAGGGGATCATCTTCTAGGAAGATGGGGTCTACCAACGAACTTGCTCCCTCCACAAAGATAAAACAACATAAGAGATTGAAGAAAGGTGTTGTAGCAATGAAGGCAACCACAAAAGAGGAAATTTCATTACAACAAATTGATGATGCCTTGAAGAAGGCTAAAGTTACTTATGAGTTAGTTGTTGCTAGAGTTGTTTCAAGACTGGGTGCCACACCCTTGGCTACTATATATCTTGGAGAACAAGCTTATAGATAAGTACCTTCTATTGTCCCTATACAAACTCAAGAATCCACTCCTACCATGCCACCAATGCCAGGAACACCAACTGTTGAGGAGAAGGATCCACCTATGATTGATGTAACAAAATCACCTATTTCTTCAGACTACAAAGAACTCCATCTCAAGAAGGAGAAAGACCTGAATGGGAGGAATATCTGGAGAAGGTTGGGGAGGAACCAGGAGAAGAGGGAACTGGGTTTGAAATTGGAAGCTTGTATGGTGAGCAATTAGAGTTGAATGAATTTTTGGTTGAAAAGGAGCAAGAGGAATTATTAGAAAGTGCCCAAAGGTTAGTTGTTGAGCAATTAGCTCAGGAAGAGGAAGAACACAAAAAGAAAATTGAAGAACTAACTCAACAAAAGAAGGCTGAAGAAGAGGCTCTTGAATGTGAATTGGAGCAACAAAGAAAATCTGAGTATAAAAAGGCTATGGAAGAAGAACTTTGTGCAAAAGAGTTAGAACAATAGAGGTTGAAAGATGAAGAGGAGGCTGCAAGGAAAGATGAAGAAATAAAGAAGATAGAAGAGATTAGAGCCCAAAATGAGAAGATGGAGTAGGAACGGTTACATAAAAACAAGATGATCAACAAAAGGCTTCTTCTTAGAAAAATGTTGGGGTAATTTATTCTATACCACTATCTTTGACACCTCCTAGTTTTCAACAACAAGTGACTACTCAACTGGTTGCTCCCACTTGGCTCAAGTTGAATTTAGAAAAGAGGCAGAAAATGCAAGCTCAACCAGTGACATGGGATGAGATTATCATGGAGATTGACAAGGAAAAACCTAGGAAGAGGCCTTGTGTTGTGCATTCCACAAAGTTGACTAATGAGGGAGACGCAAAAGAAGAAATTACTACTCCTATTGTTGATAAGGATGATAGAGAATTGCAAGTCAAGGATTATCAAATCAAGGAATCAACAAATAAACCTGGTTGATATTGTGGCCACCACCACCAAGTCAAGGTTAATCAAAGATAAGCAAGCTAAAGATGAGCTTAAGGCTCAAGTGGGAAAGATGAAATATTTTCTGAAGGAGTTAATTTTATCCATTCCCGAACAACCCACATCATCGAAGATCCCTATTTTGATGAGCCACAAGGAGGTGGATGGATTAAATGAAATGAAAAACAAGGCCACATGGTTTGATAATTGGTTCAATGTTTTCAAGTCTGATATAGATAAGCATTTAGATTAAGGTTTTAAACACTATCATGCATACCTTTCCTTGGTTAAAACAATGAAAGAATCTATAAGGAAATGGTGGGAAGAGGAAGAGAAGCTCATGCAGTACTTTGGAAAGTTGAAGGTGATTGCTAAATATTCAATGAAGAGTTGGTCTAGTCACAAATTTTGAGTGATGAGAGCTCTGAATATATTTCAAGGTCTATGAATGTGTGTTTTCAAAACACATAATCTCATTGAACAAATAATATACATGATCAAAGGAATTCATGAGATATGGGAAAATGTAGGCATATTTGAAAATATTGTTGCAAAACTAATTGATAAGGTTTCGCCCCCAAATCAAAGAATCAAATCATTTGGAGAAATCAAAGATGCTTGAGAAGTGTGACTTGATAAAATGATGAAAGGAGACATTGTTGAGTCAACTCTTATGGATAGGCTTCTGGATATCAGATGTGACATACAGTGGGCACTTACAGACATTGGTCAGCTAAGGGAAACTGTTGCTATAGTGAAAAGAAGGTTTGAAGAGTTAAAGTTCAAAGTTCACTGGGTCGATGGACCTGATGATGATACGCTGAGGCAAATTTTCTCCAATTATGATGAGTATCACGAGATTCCTCATGAGGAGGACAAGTAGGTCAGGTGCCTTTTTGGGACAACAATATTTCCAAGTCATTTTTTGAGTAGATGGACGACTCCAGATCAGTTTTGGTGAGTCAAAAGTTGGGCATGTTGATCGGCAGAGGATGAAATTACAACTCACAATCAGATTTTGATTGAAGAAGCATGTGGCATAAATTTCAACACCTATAGTTTCATCAAAGACAAACACTTGGAGTTAACTAGGCGTCCCTATGATTGTGGATCTGGGCTCTAGATTGTGGATCTTGATTTTCGATGGGAGGAATTGATGCTAATTTTGGTCTATATTTAGAATTCTCTCCTTATTGTAAGGGTTGAATGATTGAAGTCAGATTAGTTTCCTAAAGAGAGATTAGATACAATTTACAGTTTTTATAGCTTTTATGCAAGATACTCAAACATTTCACAATTTTAATGCCCTTAGTCTTATTTTATAAGTTTATTAGTTTAACGATGATGTTAATGAACAATGGTTATTCGTATGCCAATGAATTTTGTTGTGCATAAATGTTTCTTATTTGATGAAAATCAATAGAAGACTCCAAATTTGAAAACCATTTTATTGCATTATCTGTGGGCAATATTTCTTGATATTTGTTGATCTATTAATTTTAGTAATGAGCTTATAGGATTGTGTTATTGAAAAGTTCTAAAAAAAGTAGTGATGAGTAGTTGTATGCTTTAAATTTGCACTGTGAATTGGTGCAATGGTATGGATTTTTTCATAAATTGTATTGTTCTACGGTTTTAGTGAATTAGGAAAATGCTCATTATTAGAATTGCATGTCTCAATTAAAAGAAGTATTTGTTCATGTTTTTATGTCCTAAGCCTTGATCTATCTTTTTTTGTTGTTTATTTAAACCCCCCCAATGTTAAATTACGTTGCACTATCCAGTTTGTACTCATTTACCAACAAAACCCTTGAATATTATGGTTAGATGGACCACTGAATAATAACAACACAGATGAGAACCAACTATAGAGACCTTGGAAGATAGGTGGTTTTAGAACATTTATCTTTTTCAGGAGAAATGAAGAAGAAATATTTTGTTTAACGTTGTTGTGTTACTTTTGACTATCAACAAGGAGAATAAAAATACTTTCACCATGAGGATGGTCAAAGAACTAAAAGGATGTACTAGAATGTGACTGTCACCTGAAGCGATACAATTTGCGAATTTTTATGGCAATCATTTCATCCAATTCCAGAGGTTTTCCGACATAAGAGTCGATGGTTTCGTTGGTTTTCCAATTTAACTTCCAAAATACCCTGAAGACAAGTGGTTTATGATTGAAGTATGCAGGTAGTTAGTAGATGTGAATAGGGTATGTCAAGACAGAAGAAGAGTGACTGTCTGTTTTCCTGTTGGTTTTGGTCCCTATACATGTCAATCTATGTTTGATGCCTTAAATATTAAGAAGGAACTGTCCAAATATAATTTTCGTTCATATGATGAATGTTTCCCTTTTGATTTGAAAGATTATGTCAAGAAAAAATTGAAATTAATTCCTAACTTCTTTCACCACCCTAGTCTAGAAGACTATTGGGCCGATAGTTTTGATGAATATGAGGTTAGAAGAAGAAGTTGGATGAGATTTTCCGTAGAATAAATCATCTATGGTTTGAAATGGAATTCGCAAGGAATTATAGAAGACGAGTCTGATATGGTAGACCCAGTTTATATCGAGTTGATAGAAAATCGCCCTATTCTCGCCATGGACCAGAGAAATAAGGAGAAGGAAACTATTGAGGCAAGTATTGTTGATGTTTTGGCCAAAACATAGGAGTGGGTGACTGAGAAAAAGATAGACCAATCTCATCCTCTAACCAGATCATAGAATACTCAACCTTCCAAGAGCACCACTCAAGCTTCCCCAAATGTAAGAGCAACTAGCACCATATCACAGTCATTGTCCTCAACAACTCAAGGGGATGGTAATGATTATCCACCTGAAATAAATATGTTTCAACAAACATGTGGAGAAGACATTCTTGATCTGGCTAACCTAGAAAAGGAAAAAGAGGGTGAAGAAAAAGAAGATTTAGAAAATATCAACATTGATTCTTCTCCTTCTTAGGACGAGTCACTAACTAAGGAGATGAATGTGTCACAAAGGTCAAAGACCGCTCCGTTCACATCAGAGAACATACCAGTGAATACTCCTCCTAGATGCAAAACATTGTTTGGGTTTTCAAGCTCTAAGGCAACTAATGTGCCTATTACACCTGCTTGGTTGGAAGATACCTTGTCCAGAAAAAAGGAAGGCTATATCACTTAGTCTTCCTAAACAAGACATGGTAGTTCAGTTGTTGCAAAAAAATTCAACTCCGAAGTCAAAGAAACTAAAGACCACTACACGATTGATAGATGTTGATTCAGGAAACCTCCATTTGGAAAATGCACATCCTTCAACACAAAAGGAGTTCACCCAAGCAACTGCGAGTGATTTTGAGGTTAACAACATTGACCTTGGGCCTCATACAAGAGATAGGGATGTTCAAATCTTTCAAGTGTCTACAACAAGAATGGTTGAGCGATCGAAGAAGGATAAGGAAAGCAAAGACGAACTGAAGACTCAAATTAAAGCCTTAACTGAATGTTTAAGGTTTGTCTTTGATCTTGCTCCTCAACCTATTTCTCAAGTTGGTGCCTCTGTATATCCCCTAGCTATGATTGAGAAGGAAGCTATGAGAAAAATGAAAAGTTTCCAAACCCTAGGTAGGGTTGTAGAAGAATGGAGTGAATTTCCAATAAAAGGGGGAATTTTATTATCTCTAAATCTATGCAATGTTTCCAAAAAGTAAATGCTTTAAGGTCTACTCTGGGAGAATAAATTGTTGCTATTGAGAAGGAAGAGAAGACATGGAATAAATGCTAGACTAAATTGAAAGCAATGATGAATTGGGGAATGGAAAAACTGGCAACAGAGAAAATTATACCCAATGCTATAGACTCTTGTTGTCCTGTGTGGAACAAAGGTGTAGAATGGAAGCTGCAAATTGCCAGATAGGGTCTACAAAAGCTTTAGGAAATCATGGACGAATGTACTATTGTCTCAGATGAAGCACAAAGCACTTTAGTTGCTCTGGGGATGCAAAAATACGAAGGAGAAATTGGAGAAGATGCAATCATCAAGGGCTTAGTAGAAGACTTCCAAAAAATGGTCAAGGGAATACTCGATTCTCATTCCTTTAATGTTGAACATTTAAAGAGGTTTAGTGAATTACATATTGTTTCATCTCAAGCGATTGATATTATGAAGGCCTATGAACATTGTATGGAAGTGATCAGAGATAGCCAGCTAGCATGGAGGGTGTGGATGACTAATGTGACCATCTCTCAACACAAGGAGTTGTTGCATGTTGTAAAGGCTTTCCAAGCCTTACAAAAAAGACTCGTGGCACCACCAAAAGTAGGGAACGAAGCCACACCATCTTGACTATTCAGTTGCTTTATTTTAAACTTTTCAGTTTTGATTAGTTATGGGCAAAAAGGAGCGGTTACCTAGCCACTTATATATATGTATTTATTTTCAAACTGACTCTCTAGACGCTATTTTGAAAGCTCAATATTATATTAGACTTTGTCGCTATTCTTTGTGAATGGAATCACTAGTTGTCTTTGTGCATTTAGATTGTGAAGATAATTCGATGTTCTTAAATTTGTGTGTTTAGGAGTAACTTAATGCTACGCTTTACCTTTGTGTGATTTATGCAGTTTTCATCATGATAGATTTCATTTTTTCAAATAATATTGAGTGTATCATTTCAATTCTTAGTGATTTTCAAGTTAAATTGGTCTTTGTGCCAGTATCTTATTATTTATATCTCACATCTAATATTAGGATTCTTCTTAATACTGGGTTATGCCTTTATTGCTTTCTGGTTAAAAGAAAACATTATGTTTATTTTTTGTTCTTTCAATTCGTTGAAAATATTGAGAGGGAGTTGTACCTTGATAAAATTCAGAGGATATTTTCTCTTTCCAAAGAGTAAATATTCAGATTTGTTGGTTCATTTGGCACCTTTTTGGGCATAGGGTTATATCATCTCAAGGTGCCCAATTTGTTAACCAACACTAGTTTCACTGGCTTATATTTTATCTCCTTTGTATTCTATATGGCTCGAGTGGGTGTCTTTGTAGGTTACTATGGGTGGCTTTGTGCTTCAGACTAAACCCATCTCTTGTGATGCTCTCAAGCAGAATGTTGAGCTCTAGGATCTCTTTGAAAGAGGTGGCTTCACACCCTTATTTCATACTATGAAGCGCTACAATGATAAAATCACTTTGAAATTTGCGAATTCTTGGTCTCAAGGGGTTGTTACCATAAGTGGTGTGCAGTTTCAAGTGTCTAATAAATTCATAGCTAAAGCCACTAGTTTAGCCTATGAAGGCGTCAAGGTGGATAAAAAGAGCAGTGGAGAATACAAAATGTTTATTGAGCTACTTTTTTCAAAGGCAAAGAGAAACCTGTCAACTTCCAAAACTATTGTAGTAGGGAGAAGCTTCTAGATCCATGGGCATCAGTAAGTCCATTGCATGAAATATTTCACTTTAGAAGGTTGGTTTAAAACTATGCATGGTTACCATTTTTAGATTCTTAATCATATGTGTCATGGTAAAAGAATAAATCTTCCTTTTTTCTTGTTCACCTACCTCGAGGCCTGCATTCTCAAGGGCGCATATCCCCCTCTACATCAATGCCTCATCATGGCCCTATATAAATTTAAAACCTCTCTATGACCCCTTCTTTGAACCTCAAGGTCAAGAATAGTGTCAAAATCAAGCTCCTTAATGATAAAGCCTTTGGGTCCCCCCTACTTCTATTAACTCTAGCCCTAGCTCTACTGGTAAGGTCTAGGAAAAAAGGGTAAGGGGCTTGTTGTGATGCTCACTCTCCAGTTTGAGTTGTTATATCCCTCATCGACCAGAAAAAAGATATGGTGAGACCCAGTGTGCACGAGAAACATCAAGGTAATGAGAAAAATCCAAAAGCCACATTCTTGTAGTGGGTGAGGCTATTGACATCTTTGATGTTGAGGAGGTAGAGAATGTGGTTGTATCCTCCACTATTTTTAATTGTTCATGTAGGTTGTCACTTATCAATTGTGAAAAATCTATCATTTCTAGGTTTTGTAATATTGCATCAATGAACAAAAAAAATCATGGAAAAAATGTGGAAGCAATAGGTAATCTCTCATTATACGGTAGGTACCTAGATCTTATAATATTATAGAGCACCTATTATAGTTATTATCACCACTTCTTGAAGGAAAGGAATGGGAAAGGATTCAATAATGCCCTTAGAGTAAGGTCTCCTAATACCCCACCTATTGATGGTCCTTATGACACATGCAACTAGACTAGAATGAAGATCACTCTACTCTTAAAAAACTAATTGATCATAGGAATCAATCAACTCCAATTCCATGTGTGCTAGGTCATAGAAATGTTAGAGCAACATAGTGGTCTATGTGATTTATTTGTTCAAGGGGCATGTGTTGATAAAATATAAAACTTGAAAATTCATATAGCTAGGGGGTTAAATCTACTAAGATAGTTGATAAATATTTATAGATCCTAAATAAAAATGATTCTAAACTAATCATAAGATCTATTAGATTATAAAAAAGATCAAAAGATGTTAGGGTTTTAAGGAAATGAACACAAAAAAATTAATAGCTAGTGATGTACTTATATTTAGCCTTAATTCTAAAAGATATGATGAAATCCAAATAACCTATGATGTAATTATCAATATTTCATCCTATTAAAAACACTATAGATGAAAGATTCTAAGGAATTTGATAGAAACATTTAAGTTAAATTCATAAAAACACTATATTACATGCACAAACTTCATACACTAACCGTACTTTGAAGAAATTTGTAAGATTTCACCAAGTAATTCAACTTAAAGAGCATAAAACACAAGATACATAACCATGAATGCAAAGAACATTCAAAAGAAGTGAGCATGATCCTTGTATTGATTTACAATGAGTAAATTACAACTTCTAACAATATTTCCTACATTGAAAATTTTGTCCTAAGGTCTTTACAAATTTTTTGAAACCCCTTACAATGTTCTCAAAGCTAACTTTTTTCCCCATCTTGGGAACCTAACACTACACTTACAAGAAAAAGTCAATTTGGATCCTAAATTGACCTTTGGCCCAAAATTTACAGGTTATATTTATTTCTAAGAGATTAGGGCCTAGAATTAAATAACATTTTGTTATATGGGCCTAAGAAAATAGTTACAATTAAAGACACTCAAATTGGAGATTGGATTACTACACTATGATGAAGAAAATAAAAATATAGGAGAATAAGAATATTTCTTGGCTCATTACCACTACTACAAAATCTGATTACTCCTTTTCCTTCATTGCATGTGTATTTCCAAGAACACACTAGACCATTAGAGGATTCAAAAAATATAATCTGCTTAGATTGATTATTGATTATGATCAATTCATGTTTATCTCATTAAATCACACATTCAACATGTAATGATATAACTTATATTAAAATGTGTTGAATAGAAAGGCCTTAAAAACATCATTGAAGTTACACCACTATACCCATCAAAAACCAAGTATACAATTCTCAATGCAAACCTGCTAGAGAATTGAAGTTTGTGATCCTAACATGATTCATGCTTAGAGTATCAAGGATCTCAAAATTTTGATATCTGAAAGCATCAAGAGGAACGAACAATGAGATATGTGCACTAACACTTTATTTAACTACAAGACTATCGTACACTATTTGAAAGGAACATTATGGTATTGACACAATTTGGGCATAAAATTATATTTAATCTCCTAAAAAGATAAAATTTGAACATAACACAACAAAAAGTTATAAAAAAATAAATTTGCATCAAAGTAAGGAGAGAATTGTTGCAACCTATAGAATACTAGGAAGAACGTCATTCTAAAACATTTCTAACTATGCTCAAGTCATCTATGGTGTATAAATAAAATAATTTGCACTTACAATGATATCCCTTATGCCTTGCACATCCTTATCCACTATAGAATCCTATATAGGAAGAAAACATTACAAGTGTTGGCACAAGTCATAAAGCACCAACTACAATAAAATATACTTTATATGTCGATGGAAATAATAGTGCCTTGTACTCATGCTCTTAATGCTAATCTAGGCCTATAATTCATCTATATTGGCGTTCAATGAACCAATTATTCTAGTGTGAGTTCAATGAACTAAAATTATTACTGTAGAGCATCAAGAGTTATCTTTTGTGGAGCCAATTGTGCATCTTCCAAGTCTTGTGTCTTCAAAAATATTTGAATGACTTGGAAAAAAGTGGCCACATTTATTTCAAAATCATTAGAAGAAAATATAATTACCTCAAGAGAGAATTCAGTTCTTTACAAAGTATGAGGACATCTTTAGGGGACTCCTATGGTGTGGATTCTTCTATAATATATTCACACATAATGTCCTCTTCTAATGAAGAAATATCGATAATCATATCCATTTGTTCTACTGAGCCTCTATAGATGGTGTCTAAACTAGCGAAGAGATAAGAAAGACATAGACTATTTTCTCTTGTAAGTCTACAAGTGAAACCAAATGACCTTTAAGATGTGATAGAGCAAGAGTTGGGGGAAACAAATCTAGGTATTCAATGAATACATATTATTGCAAAGTGTGAATGCAACCAATTGCATGACACTGTTAACTCCAACTAAGTTTAGGTAGCTTTTCATTCTCAAATACAATTTCCTATGCCACCATATGAGCATCAGCCATATTAGAACTAAGTTTTTGTTTCCAAACATCATCTAGCTTTTCCAAAAAGTGGTCAAAATCCTTGAGCTTTCAATATTTATTAGCACCCCAAATATTAGAGTGTATTTCCCAATATCTTATTGTATTGTCTATGAATTGCAACTCCCCAAACATTCTACCATTATCACTTGTAAAATAGAGAAATTCGGGAAATATAAATAAAGCTTCAACATAAACTAGAATTTCATCGTATGTGTCATAGCAATGGTGAATTTGATAGGTACATATAATAAACAATAAAATTTACTATGAAATAAATTCATAGTTTATAAAATATGTGCATGATAATCTTTCAAATATTTCACCATATAAACTCTCCAATCACATAGGTGTTTTGACGAGTGAAAGGCATTCTTTTTAACATATATTAATATTTATAATGCTCCTACATGTTGGAAAACTTACTCACCAGTTCTTCTATCTGTGGTCTGCCTCGTGACATTCATTCATAAATGATATACAAGTAATTACCAATCACGACCTTCAAAATGTTGACATATCAAATGAGGCATCAATAATTTCCAAGATCCTATGCAACACATTTATATGAGAACAAGAGGTGCAATTAATAAATTTGATGTCATATATTCATCTAGAGTTGAGATAGGCATCCCCACAAATATATGACAACTATAATTAGTCATTTTATATACTAGGTATAGAGTCTTGATGAGCGCATGGAAAATGCACAATGGCTAAGATCCCAAAAATTCCATTGCCGAGGCCAAGTTTTGATTTTGTACCTTGTGCCTTAAATCCCTTAACTACACCATATCGTGTGTTCTACTAGTACATTAATTTTTCCATGTAAACAAAATGATATATAATTTATTAAAAAAAGTCATGAATGAGTATAATTGTTTTGTTACATCAGTCGGAAAGGACCTCAAGTGATAAAAAGGTGCAATGTTCTATTCAAAAATATTTTTGTGAAATCAACAGTCATAATTATTATTTTTTAAATTAGATAAAAAAACCTTCTACAAAGATGAGGCCTTTAGTTGCTTCACATTTAACTCTAATTGAACACCATTTACTCTTTTACTTAATGGTGCACCATCGAGCATGTCTAAACTTACTACACTATTTGTCGTAATGTGATGAACCATATAAGGGCCCAATCATCGGACTTTCATCTTACCTAGAACTGATTATCAATAAAGTAGCACACAACTCCCTAGTTGAAAATTGTGTTGCTTAATGTGACAATCACACCATTATTTCTATCTTTTCTTCTCCACATGTTGACTCCATAGTGCCAAGAATTAATTTTCTTTTAGATCCTACAACTCTAATTAAACATGCTCATAGGGATTCCTTGTCTAGTTACATAATCTACACAATGTGCAAGCTTGGTATGAAGAATTCAAATAGGACAATAGCCTCTTTAATATTTAGCAACTAAAATGGAGTAAATAGAGTGAGTTGCTTCAAAGTTGTGCAATATTCCCATAGAGTGAGTTGACTAGAATTTTATTGAAGCTTCAATAGAATCATTGGCCTATAGATGGTAGGGTGTGCTTCAATGATGCTAAACGATGAACATGTGCAACAACACTTGAATAGTGGATCCAACAAAATGTGTTCCTTGATTGTTGGTCAAACTAAATGGATACCCAAATTTGGTGATGATGTTCACTAATATGAAGCACACAATTGTTTCAACTATACAATCTTTTGTTAACACAACTTTTTCCCACCTCATTAGACAATCTATGATCATTATGGTATATTGTGTGTTCATACATCATGCAATGGGTTGAGTTAAAACCACAAGAAAAATTTCCCACTTTTTGAATGGCTCCTAGGCTAAGATTGGATTGAGAAGTAGTTCATCTATCTAGAGAGTTAGCCACTATCTTCAAACAAACTCATGTGCATCCCTAGGGAGAGTTGGCTACCATAAACTAGTAGTGAGGATATTTTGTATAGTGACATGTCCTTGAGAATGACCTTCAACTTGCGCTTCACAATATTCTCACAACACAAAAGTGTGCTCATACTTAGGGAAACATTAGCACAAAACCTCACATAGGCGCTTCTTATATAAATGTCAATTAATGAGTTGGTAAAGCACAATGTGCACCAACAATTTCTTGTGTTGCACAAATGTGTAGGTTTCAAGGGCTTTGATAGATGTTAGGCATGTGACCATCTCCTCCATGCCATGAGGGATGACATCTACTCAAAAAGATTTCTGCATTAGAAGGCCATCCTCAATCGACATAGTATTGGATTCACCTACATTAATAAATGATGGATGATCTTGTCCCACATAATGTTTACCTCATCGCGTTGTGATAATAAACTCAAACTTTTGGAAGAGAAGGATCCATATGTAAACTCAAACATTAAGTACAAATTTGTTCACTAAATACTTAAATAATTAGTGATCCTTAAAGAAAACAAATAGTGTAACCAGAAGATATTACCTTAACTTTGTGTAGGGCATACACCATTGCCGAAGCCTCGCATACACCATTGCCGAAGCCTCACACTCAATCATGCCTAAAAATTGATCTCTTTATTGTCTAAGCATCAAAACAAGAAGCTTGAATTGGTGCTACTACTCAAAAGAAAGCAGCTGCCTTCCAATCTTTCTACATAAGCTTAAAATCATGACTCATAGTACATAGTGACTTACACAAGAACATGTTGATTTCAGTTTCCTATAAAAGCTATTCATTATCAAGGCATAACAATTTGCTAGAATTTCCAAAATGGGTGGGTGACAAGATATTCATGTTAACAAAGCAGATGTAGAAGTGCAGATGAAGAAGAGAAGCAGCCATAAGAGGCTCTTAAGCTACAGTGTAATCATTCTATATGCAGATGAAGAAGAGAAGCAGCCATAAGAGGCTCTTAAGCTACAGTGTAATCATTCTAATTTATACATTATGAGAATAACAATAATTACATAATGAAAGGGAAAGAATTATATTAAAATTATAAAAAAATAATAGTAGACTAGTTAAGTGATCTTATATAAAATATTTATTAAAACTTTCTAACTAAAAGAACAACTCTATAACATTCTTGAAAGAAATTGTATGTATATAACTTATTTATTGTATATTAATAGTCCAATATATACATAACCACAGCAAATGGCTTGGGGCTTCCCTTTGTGATTAACCCAATATTCTATATGAAGTTCTCTATAATGTTTAAAATATATAACTTACAAAACAAATACTAAATTTATATAGATAACTGTATACTTATTTTCTCCTCGTTTCTAAATCCAGCAAGAGTATCATGCTCTATGCATGAACAAAGAGAACAATGGAATATCAGAATGTAGGCTCCCTTATGCAGAATTGGGATACAACAGGAGATAGATTGTGTGTTCTCTTGTGATCATCCCAATCCTCCATTCTCCACAAGACTTTGCTACAGAATTTGCACTGAATACGCCTAGAACAATTGTATCTGTTAATGGAATGTTGGGTTCTGCTGTGATCCCCTGTAACTTCTTCTTCAGTTTGATCCTTATTTTTCTGTCCTACATTGTTGGTTGTTGTCTTGTCTATGCCAGAGACCAGGGTTAAGAGTTCCCCAGCAATTTTCATGTGAAGTGGAATATTACTGCTGCTACCCATACCGAACTTGAGAGGTTGGGTAATGGTATTATAGTTTTCATTGTCATGTGCTGCTTGTTCCAGTATTTCTTCATCCTCCATAGGAGCTGGCAAGTTCAGGTCCAATAGGTCACCCTTTATTTTGGAGTGCATTATGGGCTGATAAATGATGGTGGATGGGGTTGTTTCTGAAGCTGTTGCCCTATGAGGTGCTGTTATGTTGATGTTGGTATTGAGTGTAGGTGTTGTTGCAAATGATTGATCCACCCCCTTACTAGTGTTGCTATCCCCTGTAGTGCCCCAGTGGCATCTTTTGTGCCCACCTAATGCTTGTCCTGTGGAGAATACTCTGGAGCAGATGGAACATTGGTGACCCCCACTTACTTTGCTTTTCTTGGTAACCAAGTTAGTCCACTGACACTCTTCTTCCATGATTGGATTCTCTGGTTTGCCAGCAGCAAGCTGATACTGTTTGTAAGCAATGTTACTTTCTTCTAATTTCTCTCTTGTTGCTTTGATCATGTTAACTATGTCCCTCTTGGTACTGTAGTTGTTCTCATCTGATTTGGTGGAGTATTCTGTAGTAATAACATCTTCGTTAAGGCTTTCTTGAGTTGTGACATCATTGGTCCTAGCAAAGCAACCTTTAACCTTCTTATGGCTAGCTCTGTGCCCTCCTAGAGCCTGGTGAGACCTGAACACCTTATTGCAAGTCCCACATTCAAATGTGCCTTGCTTTATAGGAGGTGTAGCAGCTTCGTTTGACATTGTTTCTGGAAATTGATTGCTGTATGAGTCCCTCCTCAACACAGGAACTTCCCATGGGAACTTTCCCATATCAGACTCTATAGATTTGGGCATGGCAATGCTACCCCTGTTATCAGAGGAATTGGATTCGTCTTCCATTGGCAGTGAGGGTCTCCTTGCAGAAGCAAGCATGACGAGGCAATGAGCCATATCATGTTGCTCTTTGATGTCACTGAGAGTGTAGTCTGCATTGGCCTCCTTCACTTTCACCTGCTCTTGTTTAGTTTTATCCTCCACAGTGTCCAACAAATTCACTATCTGTTCATGAAGTGGATGTTGGGACTTTATTTTATTGCTATGTTCGTTTATGTAAGCTGCTTCAATGCTCTCGGTATCACTATCATCACAAAGTAGGTTGTGGGAGGTTACTTTTTCCTCTGATCCTCTTGATTCAGACTGTGCCTCTGTCATTATTAGTCGAGCCATATTTGCTTTGTTTCTAAGGACTGAGTGCTCTTGTTGTTGATGATGACGACTTCCGTGGACATTCTGTAATCCCCATTGTAAAGATGGTAAAAACATCTAAATATTAGTTAAGCTACTACTTGAACAAAGCTGGAAAACTTATTAAAATGGAACAAAGCTGAAAAACTTAAATTAAACTGGAAAAAGGCTGAAGATCTTGAAATAAATTAGAGACTGTTAGTATTCCCAAAACATGTAGGAAGTATGTTTAGCAGGAAGTTGGTGTGCACTTCCTCCGCAACTTCTTTCTGGCTCATACTATGAACTGAGATGTTTTTGGGACTTGTTACAAAAGTATAACTTGGAGGAAGATCTGCATAGCACCTTAAGGTTACAAAATATGCGACTACATATTTGATTAAGGATTTGAGATTTTCACAACATATAATAATCGGTTAATATATGTATATTTGATGCTCAAAACTGACACATCTATCCATGTTGATATTAAAACATGCAATGCTCTCACATAACATATTAGAAGTAATCAATGTCAATCTAACAAATTTTTAGAAAAATTCCAGTAGCCTCACCTATGGGTATATAACAAGAGTTTAGACAATGACTATTAACTTCAAAGTTTCTCTGTTAATTTAAGTTCTATTTAAACAAAACCCAGTTTGAGAAATTTTTAATTTTGAAAGTGGTAAAATAAATGTG
This sequence comes from Sequoiadendron giganteum, assembly GCA_007115665.2. NCBI lineage: Eukaryota > Viridiplantae > Streptophyta > Pinopsida > Cupressales > Cupressaceae > Sequoiadendron > Sequoiadendron giganteum. Next base: position 250,255,971 of record CM021101.1, on the reverse strand, counting down.
ACTTGAATCTAGACTTCTTGTTCCCAAAAGGACAGCTCTACCAATCTTCTATCACCTCATGCACACATTTAAAAGGGAAAAAACTGAATCTGACCATTGAACCACAACTACTCATTTATACCTACTGGTTGTATTAGTTTCTGACAATCTGTTATTATCTTAATCTATATTGTTCTGCTTGAAAGAGATTTTACATCTGTTATCTTAATCTATTGTTCTGCTTGAAACAGATTTTATATTGGTGTGCTTAAAGGAGATCTGTTTGAAACGTAAGATGGGCCATCTGAGGTGGCAAATTTCATTTTTTGTTTCAAATACCAAACAATGTATCCAAAAACCCAAATAACAAACAATGTGCTGTATTTGAGGTGGTGATATGGGCTTGAAACATCTGCCCAAATAACAAACATATTGCATTTGAGGTGCTTATATAGACTTGAAACCTCTGAGGTGGCAATACAAGCTTGAAACGTCTGAGGTGGTGATGGGGTTGAAATAGGTGATGAGAGGAATGGGCTCTGGAATCAGTGACTTATTAGTTTCAAGCAAGTCCTCAGATTACAAATTTGACATGATTGGTTGAAGATAAAAAATAGTAATCACTGGTAAGAAAACAGTATGCATTTGCCAACTCAGAAGAAACAAGAGATCAAAGTACCTGTGTGTCATGAAATTTGATGTGGGGGGCATGAGAGGAGCCGGCAAAGTCAGTTCCATCATTCATCATAGACATCAATTTCCGTTGCCTTTCTTGGCGAACAGCTTGAGGGGGATGAATACCCCTCCATTCTCTTTCAGGATGGCATCTCATATGCCCAAACAGAGCCTTCCATGAGGAGAACTCCTTGCCACATTCGGTGCAGGCCCTTGCTTTCTCTGTAAACAGGGCATTGCTCTTGCTGAGAGCAGGACCAATGGCCTGCTCATTTCTCCGCTTCCTCTTAACAGAAACAGGGCCTCTCTTAGCACTCCCTCCTTCTTGGCTCTTGTTCCCCACTCCTTCCCCCCCTCCTCCTTCCTGTTGCACCGCCATTGTTATGCGTACAAGCAGGAGACAACATGTTAACTAGTGTCTCCTACTTGCTGCCGAGCAGTTTTAAAAACAAGTAAGAAAAGGGTGTTTGCAGGCACTAGCAACCGCCTCCTGTGTCACAACTGACACCCAAATCTTTGCCCGATTTAGTAGCAGTTGAAATCCCCATTTCCTCTCCCTAAATTAAAAAAATCGCTTAATAAATCTTAAAACTTGTTTTTAACAGTTTTAGTGAATCCCAATTATCAATTGGCCTAACAATCCCATTTGTTTCTCTCTCCAACGAATAACTGACTAGCTTTCAGCTTCTCCTTTACAGTCATTAGGTAGTACCTCCGAGCCTGGGATCCCTTACTACGGTCACATAATTCAAAAACAAATATGTTTAAGTTTTTGGCTGTGTTCTAAATCTAACGAGCTCCCTCTAATTTGTTATGGTAATTTGTTTCGCTTACAACGTTTAAAAAATACTAGTTAAAAAAATTAAAAAATATTAGTTACTATTTAGTAATTTTAATTAGATTTTTTTTTTAAAGTTTGTGTTTATTGTGATTGCACTTGTTTTCATCTTCTTTCAAACTTTTAAGTTTTGGGAGGTCTGTGTGTGTTGTTTCACATCATTTGCATGTCGTTGGATTGTATAATGAAGTCTATATCACTTTGGGCAGCTCTCAAAAATATACATTTTATAAGTTTGTTCTAGTTTTGGATGATAATTTGGCCTCTTTGCAATGCTTCTTATGATTGAAAATAAAAGTGTATGTTTGGTGTTGTAAAATGATTTGTAAAGGGTTTGAGTTTAGTATAAAGTTTAGATGATTTTTACTAGTTCTAAGGTCAATTATGTTAGATGGAGAAATTCATTACGTTAAGATGGATTTGATTTGTAAAATTCATTACGTTAAGATAGATTTGATTTGTAAATTTAATCATTTTCGGTCTAGTGTGTCTAATCTCTACATTTAGATAATCAAATTTTGATTGCATTCATTTTGAAGAATGTAGATAATTATCTATGTGCTTAAGATTTTGTGTTATTGTTTGCAAAATAAAGCAAGATACGGTGTTTATTATTTAGGAGGAGCATTGATTTTAGCAAATAACTTTTTTAGTGAAGTTCTATTATACTTTCAATCTTTTGATTGATTCCTTCTTGATGATGTTAGCTTGGGTCAAACTTTCAAACCCCCTTTCTTAAATTCGATTGACTCTTGCTTAGAGGCTATTGTAGATACTTTTGAGAATTCTATTTTATTCTTCTTTATTATTTGATCTCTCCACTCACACCTTTGCATGTATTTAGATTGAGATAGATATTTTGAAGGGTATTTCATTGATATGTGGTCAAAGTGGAAAATTAAATATGGAAACACAAGTTAGATTATGAGAGGATGACTTTTACATGCCATAATTATTGTGGTATTGGTCATTTGTCAAATCCATGTACACGTTCCAAGAATTGGGTTCCTAGTGAAACCTCTTGGTGGAGGAATATAAGCCTCACCATTTATCAAGGCATGGTGTTGTAATGAAGAGAATTTCAATTTAACTAAAAGATAGTATTTTCAAACTAAATGATCCCACAATGACTTATTCTAAGATTATATAATTTTAAACATAAATATTTTGTCTCTACATAGTAAGAAAGATCATTTAAATAATATTGATAATCTCATGAATAATTTTTAACTTTCAAAATGAGAAACATTTACTTGACTAGAGCATATATGAGAAGGATAAAATAATATTTACTAGAAGCTAAGAAATAATTTACAAAAACAAACTTTAGAAAAAAAAAAAGGATAAAAAGAGGAACTTGGCACCAAACATTATAGCTCACTATCTAGGACAATAGAGTGTCGTGTGGATGAATGTGTAATGTGCTTTCATCCATATGGACCAGATTTCTATATCACCTCCAAAAAAATAAAATATGGCCTAATAGTTCAATCAATCTATCAAACCAAAATTGAAAGTGTACTAGCAAACTCTAGATGACAAAGTAAATAAAGAAATACTAGAAATAAAGAGAATTACATTGTATTAAATGAGAAATAAAATTGAATAACAAATATGAAAGTACTTGCAAACCTCCATGTAGTTGAGTGTTATTGAAATACTTGAAAAATGTTGGGATTAAGATGTCTCAACCTTTGAGTCTTAGCATTATTTAATTGATTATTAGGTGCATATTAATTTATTCTAATGTATTAAACTTCTTAAATTGCCATTCACTTTGTGGGTCCTATTGTTGAGATGGAATCCTACATGGCAAGGGATGACATATGGTAAGATCCCTATTTTTAGGAAGTTGGTGCCCACTCTAGGAGGTTCTATGTTTTAGGAGTATGATGTCACACGTTTCTATATTGGTGAAAAAATGTTTTATAAACTTCTTATGTTGACTTGAGAGTCCAAGTTAGTAGTTTTTATATCAGAATTGAATAGGAATAAAGAAGCTTTTAGCTTTATCTACTTTAGGTGCCCAAGATATGGATAAGATATGGTTGGGATATAAATAAGATGTTTTTCCTAGATATGGGTGCCCAAGAAGAGGATGAGGTTGTTTTATTTTAGTAGGTTGATTTTAAAGCACGTCCTTTTTGAGCTTTAAAGATATTAGATTTGCAGGAGGTATAGGACGCTTGTTTGGGTGTCTACCTCGCTCATTTATATATACTTGTGTTATCTTATTTATATGACAAGTTGATTATTATTGAGCTATTATTATGCTACCAAAAATATTTCAGATTCTAAATATAGTGTTGACAACTCCTAAAGAGCATAAGCTTTGTTATTGTATTGTAATCCATATTTACTAAATGATACAATTGAGCTAGGTGTTTGGAGTGTGGGTTTTTTCTTGAAAGAGTTTTTTCATATAAAATTTGTGTTATGGTTTCATTATTTAATTGCCTAATTAAATTTGTATGTGCAATCTTTCTATCATTGCAATAATTAAAGGGTTTGAAGCATTTTTGCAACCCTCTCCTATGTTAGATTGGCATAGGGAGTTGTTTTTGCATACTCCGCTTCCTTTCAAAAACACAAGGAAAATAAAAATTGTAAGGGGTCATTCAAGGGGCTTGTCTTCAAATCAAACCCTTGTATTAGTCTTTTGGTCTCTATGGACAACCAAATAGTAAAATGATAAGATATATGTACTCTTATCCTCTGTGCATCTAGAAATTAAGAGCAAAAAAATAAAATGAAACTATGACTATCAACCTTTGTCTATAAGGAAGACTACCATACTGTATGGAAATGATCAAATAGGCGGTGGTCTATATTAAAGAGATTTTTCCAAAGATAATGAGAAATGCATTATCAACATAAAGTAATATTATTCAAATAAATGAGAATAATGTTACCATAAATGGAGAGCTTCTTGAGATGTACAAGTTGAGCAATCCTTTAAGAGCTTTAAAAAACTATGCAGAGAAAGAGTGTGTTGTATAAATAGATTTATTTAAGCCTTCAATAGAAATTTAGTAGATTTTATATAGGAGAGCGAAGAGTGGGAGTAAATAAAGTAAGAAGATTATTTTTTCCAAGAGGGAATGAGAGTTTTGTTTGGTTGGATATGAAAGCATAGAGTGTTACTTTGCCAAGTCGACATTATAGTAGGTGTCAAAAAGTAGCTAAGAAATAAACCAATGTTTAAAACATAAAAAAAATTGGGATGATAGCATACATCCTATAGACATTTGTGCATCATGTTTGTATCCAAAGAAAATTCTACTAAATTTGACACGTGTTCCCAAAAAAGACAAAAATGAAATTACAATCTAAAAACTAAACAATCCTTGGTGTAGGAAAAATAGGCCAAAGATAAAGCTCAAATGGACCTACAACGTGCTAGGAGATTAGATATTGAAGCAAGTAAAAAATACGATGTGAAATTATAAGAGTATGTAATTTTCTACATTACATTTTGCCCCCACTTTAGTAGGTTGATGATACTAGATGATAAGCTACACTAAAATATAGAAATGGAATGTCGAAAGCAAATGGAAAGAATACCCTAAAGGATACTATAGAGGATACAAAAATTATTTAGGCATAAGGATGATGCCCCTTGACTAGGAACTTATTAAACAATGGTATTAGGTACTACAATCTTGTAAAATCACAATGTTAGACCAAAAGTATGTCAATTCAAAAGTCAAAGAAGTAAATAGAAGTGTTTTAAACTGGCAAGAAGAATGATACAAAGAGAAAATATTAGAAAGAAGTAAAGGTGAATGTTTTCTCCTTCATGTTTTTTCTTGACCTATAGAAGGAAAAATAAGAAGGTTGATTCACCACTATCTAGTTCAGGGAAAGGTTGCATAAATTCTCTTCAAAGGGTTATTTAAAAAAATTATGATGTGATTACAAATGTATCATAGTGAAGAGGATGGAGCTAGGGTTAGTATGAATAAAGTGATGTAGAAATCTGATCTCATATAAAGTTATGAATTGTTTTCCCTACAATAGGTGCTTCAAAAAATTAGAATTTTCATTGTAAATAGATTTTTTAAAATTTATGTTTAATTGTATTTTTTATATTTGGAAATTTTTAGCACTAAGAGAGAAAATATGACATGCAGATGAGACTTCCGTCACCCTAAACTAGATGATCTATGAGAGAAAATTGAGCAAGGTGTTGTCATGTGAGAGGTTATGTAGAAATTTTTAATGTGTATGCTAGATTTTTTCAATTTTGTGCCCAATAGGGCCCATGCTAGGTGTAGGAATATTGCATAGGAACTAATATCCTCTATTACTATAGGAATTATTTAGGTGTGCTAGCATATAAAAGGTGCACAAATTTCCAAGGGGCACAAGAATTCAATTAAAACTAGAAACAAATTGTGGCATCTAAGGGGTATAGCCATCTAATGAAAACTTTTTTTCATGTTTTCAAATTTAGAATAGAATTGTAACATACTAACCCTTCTATGAAGTAAATTTTTCTAATTTTACACCTTGCGAGTAAAAAAACAGAGTAACGATCCATTGTAATAAAAAATAAAAAATCTTTATTGATAATTTCCAATCAAGATGCACAACATATTAAAACATGAATTCCTTTTCATTTCATAAATTACATCAATGTAAGAAACCATACATTTACATACATAGCTCAAAGAGCTTAAGAACAAATAGTTGTAAGATGGTCTAGGATCCTTCCTTTCAAATCTCGGTTCTTTTGTTGCTTGTTGTGGATGAGAAGCAACACTCGGGCATTTTTCTACCAACCACAAACTCTTAATGCGGTCCCCCACACATATATCATTCGATAGATGACCCTTCCCTTCGATGAAGATATTGGTAGAGTAACTGATAACGACAACCAACTAAGCATAATGTTATGTCCTACATAACTAGAACTTGTAATATCACAATATTTGTCTAGCATGTAATATTGGATCATGGTGAACTGAAAATGGATCCAAAGGTCATCACACTACTTTGGCCAAAGTGTTTCATTCAATATGTTCTGCTAAGGGTCATCTATCACATACACTACTCAAGGTCAATTTGACTTAAGGTTATCTTAAGCTACACATAGGTATTTCCTTCAATGGATAGTCCATCATCCTGGATAACCTACAACCATATTAATCTACTTGGAATAAACCTACTTAACTAGTAAGTACACAAGCTAGGTATTTCCTTCTATGGATAGTCCATCATTCCAAAGATAACCTATATACTTAGATTTCCCTACTTACTCGTAAGTATTTAAAACTCCCTCCCATATTGGATTATCTCTCCTAGGAGTATACACAAGCTTTCCTAGTTAAATCAATAATTTAGCTAAGTGTACCATATGTGCTTTTCATGTTCAATCATACCTAGTATATAATACCTATGATAAATACCCATCTCATACTATGGAGTACTTAAAAACACAATATGAAAATGGTATAATAGCTTCAACTTCATTTTCAAAATAATCTAAATATTCTAATGCATATACTGGGAAAGACATCTTAACCATGCATGAAAGACTCATCATTCAAAAGTAAAATAACAAAGAAGAAGAGATCCCCATGCCTTTTATCGCTTATCCAAACTAAAGACAATAATGCAACCCTCTCCCACAACAATTAGCTTGATAATCAACTTCTCACAAACAACTCTAACTCACTTGTTGATAGCTTACTTCTCTCAAAGTATAGCCTCTTCACAAACTTAATGAACTCACTTCCTTTCTCTCTCTCAATGAAAAAAAAAGTATGGCTGGAAAATACAGAATTATGAATTGCAAAAGATGTATTATCTTATGGAAGAATGTGTCCCTCTCAAATGAAATGGTTTGAATATTTATAGAGCAACCAAGAAACCTCAAAGCCTACAGTTTAAGCATATTAATAGATAGCTAGCTTCATGAAAAGAAACACATGAAACATATCAAAAAGGTGGTGATCAAATAATCTTAGACTTAGCAAAATCTCCTGTACATTGACTTGTTTCCTTAAAAACAATCCAAATACTTATTTAATTAGCATATGAATAATTCAAATTGTCACAATGAGAAGACATCTACAACAATTCAAAATCAAAGGTGGTGTCATTTCCAGTTCTATTTCCTTCATATTTTGTGTGGTTAAACTCAGTCAACTTCCATTTTATGACAACAGGTTTCCATCGATCCATTTGGTAGATTAATTGGCTTGAACAGTTTAATACGTTCAAGCTTGGTCTCACTAATGGTGTCGACCAAGTCAAGCATTTTATAGACATCAATATCAAATGTAATGCAATGACTTATATCGCGTGTCATCCAAAATGATAATCGGTTTACACTTAATAGTCATAAGCTATTAAATCGGCTTCATTTGACATAGTCAATTGTGACTATAATAAACCTCCATTATCATAGTCTCTATCGACTATAACAACCTTTAATATATCGGCTTCAATTAAATAAGAGTTAGTCAATTTCAAATAACATATATAATATGTTAAATATATATTATTATATATATAACCATTAATATATATATTATATTTATTATAGCCAATAATGTAAGCATACATTCGATATTTGTATATATATATGAGTACAGGCAATAAACACTTTATATTGAATGTATGCATATATATATGTATAAATGTATATGCCTCTATGTACACATATGTCCAGGTATATTTATATCGATGCATCTGTATGAGCGTGTCCATTCGCCAACATACACATGTATCGATATACATATACATATGGATACGTGTATATACTATACACACACACACACACACACACACATATATATATATATGTTCACATCCGTTTCACATATAGCCATTCATGATTACCATCATATTGATAAGTGTTTACGTGTGGTACATCTATACATATGCATATATGTGTCGTTAGATCACATTGACATGCATGTGCATATTTATAAACATACTTCCATGTACACCCCACTTGTCAATATAATCGTAATAGCAAAAGAAATATCTCAAAAGCTCAAATAGAAAAACATCACCCAATAATGCATGTAGTAGTAAACAAGACTCTCAAATGCAGACATATCGGATAAGGACGACTTACCTATTACCCACAAACTAACTCAACTCAATCATTCTAATGCAGTGTGTGTATATGCTTAGATAGTTTACTTTTATCAATTACCCGACCAAGATCTTCTCTCGAGTGATACTTCCCCTCCACCTGGAGGAATGGAACACATACTTGCATCCACTAACACATGCACACAACAGTCAATTATTCATAACAATATGCAATATACATAAACATCTCCAAAGTTAGAATAATGACAATTCAATAACCTTTCATTCACATATATGCATTATTTCACCATGAATAACATCAACTGAGGTAATATCAAATGAGACAACCATAAAATGATGTAACATTCATATTGATAACAAGGTACAAGAATAATTTATTCATCTCTAGAATTCACATTATAATTATATTTACCATGTGCTGTAATAGTAAATAGTAACTACACAATTGGGGTGTAACATACTCCCCCCCTTATGAATCATCATCCCCGATGACCTAAGGTATTATTTAAAACATAAAAACTAACAACACATTTCTCAAACATTCTCAAAAGCATCAATAATATGAGGAATTTTTTGTTGAATTTCGGCGTAGTCCTCCCAAGTAGTTGTGTCTTCTATGTACTAGTCCCATTGGACTTTGCACTACAAGACCTCTTTGTTACGCAAGTGTAGCTTATGTGTTCCTAGCACCTTGACAGACTCGAGACTTACTACTTCGGGGTCCTGTACCTATAAAGCAGTTCAATCAATTACATGATTATCCCTTGGTATATAATTTTTAAGGTAGGACACATGGAAGACATTATGCATTCTGGCAAGAGTTGGTGGCAACGCGATCTGATAGGCTACTAGATTCACTTCCTCTAGAATCTCAAAAGTTCCAACATAACATGGGGCTAACTTAGAATACTTTCCAAATTTAATGGAGCTCTTGTCAGGTTTCACTCTCAACACTACTTTGTCACCTAAGGAAAAATTAAGAGGCACTCAGCCAACATTTCTGGCCCAAGACTCACTCGATCCTCAAGTTTATCCCAAATTATAGGAGTTTGACACTTTTGGCCATACAAAGCTTCGAAAGGAGTCATCTTTATCACATAATGATAAGAGTTATTGTAAGAAAATTCAACTAAGGGTAAGTAATCCTCCCACTTGTATTGTTGATCCATGCAATACATCCTAAGTAGGTCTTCCATTACTTGATTTACCCTTTTCGTTTTCCCATCCATTTCTGGATGATATGTTGAGCTAATATTCAACTGAGTCCCTAGTGCAGAAAACAAGATTTGCCAAAACCTAGAAGTGACTCGTGCATCCCTATCTAAAATAATATTTATAAGAATTTCATGCAATCTAAACACTTCTTGATAAATTTTCTTGCTATGATAGGTGTTCCATCAATTAGGTTCTCAGGTATAAAATGTGCTACCTTTGTAAGCTTATCTACAACCACAAGAATTTCATTGTGCTTATTCTTTGACCTAGGCAATCCTTGCACAAAGTCCATACTTATGACTTATCACTTCCTCTTTGGTATATCATGTGGGTATAAAAAGCTCACAAGATGATGATGCTCATGTTTTACCCTTTAACACTCAAGACACCTAGCCATAAAACTAGCGGCATCTCCCTTCATTACATTCTAGAACTATAATGATTTTACATCAGTCATCATTTTTGTCACTCCAAGATGTCCAGAATATGGTGCTTCATGTATTTCCTTCCATACCAGATTTCTTAATTACTTTACATCTTGTGCATACATTCTACCCTTATATCTAAGTATTGTATTAGTTTAAATTGAAAACCTTCATACCTAGATTCTTGTGGATTATTTGTGAGTGCTTGCTTAACTTGCAAGTAATACTCATCTTTCTTAAACTTTTGGAGTACTTGCCCCTTAAAATCAGTTTTGATTGTTACTATCGAAGCAATGTGTCATCTTCAACTTAATGCATCAACAACCCAATTTTATTTTCCCTTAATATAACTGATATTAAAATCATAGTCAGTTATTAACTCTAACCATCTTCTTTGTCTAACATTCATATTAGGTTGAGTAAAAAGGTACTTTAACCCATTATAGTCAATTTTCAACTCAAAGGGTTTTCCTAGCAAATAGTGCCTCCACATTTGCAATGTGTGAACTAGAACACTAATTCTAAATCAGGTGACGCATAATTCATCTCATATGGTTTCAGCTTCCTAGATTCATAAGCAATTACTTTTCCATCTTACATCAACACACCTCCTAACCCTTCTCTGCATGCATCTGTGATAACTATAAAGTTACCTTCAGAATCTGGTACTTTTAAGATTAGTGTGGTGGTTAATTTCTCCTTGAGTAGGTCAAAAGCCTCTTGACACTTCTCAGTCCATTCAAATCCATTTCCTTTCTTTTATAAAGAAGTAATAGGAAAAGTGATCTTACAAAAGTTTGCAAAAAAATTTCAATAATACCCTACCAAACCAATGAAACTTCTTATCTTTGATTTATTCTTAGGTATAGGCCACTCAATTACTACTTTAATCTTAGCTGGATCTACGAAAATTTAATCTACCAAAATCACATTACCTAAATAATGTACCCTCTTTTGGAAGAATGTACACTTGGAAAGTTTACCATACAACCTATGTTCTCTTAAACGTTGTATGACCATTCCTAAATGCTTGCAATGTTCTTCCTCGTTTCTAGAATAAATCAATATATCATCTAGAAAAATAAGTACAAAATTGTCAAGGTAATCCCTAAACACACTATTCATTAGGTTCATGAATGTTGCAGGTGTATTTGTTAAACCAAAAGGTAAAATAGTGAAATCATAGTGTACATATCTAGTTTTGGATGCAATTTTAATTATATCTTTATCTTTAACCCTCAATTGGTGATATCCAGATCTCAGATCAATTTTACATAATACAACGAAACCCCTAATTTGATTAAAAAGGTCATCAATGTGTGGCAATGGATACTTGTTCTTAACCATAGCTTTGTTGAGCATATGATAGTCGATGCACAAACACAATGTACCATCCTTCTTCTTTACAAAGATGATTGGTGCTCCCCAAGGTTATACACTTGGCCTTATCAGTCCTTTCGAAAAAAAATTGTTCAATTATGTCTTAAGTTCCATAAGTTCAATGGTTGTTATCCTATAAGGTACCTTAGAAATAGGTTTTGACCCTAGAATTATATCTATAGAGAGGTCAAATATTCCTTTTGAAGGAAACCCTGGTAACTCCTTTGGAAACACATCTGAAAATTCCCTTAATATTAGATACTTCTCCATATCCGATTTTCTAGTTTCATCTATTTCACCATCTTCTAGTTCTTGTAAATTTTGGAACTCTGAATCATCTCTATCCTTCCCAAGTTCTTCAATATTTACGGTGAAGATTTTACACCTTTTCTTCTTATCTCTTAAAAGTCGCATTGCCATAATTTTTCGAACCCTAACCTCTCTAGGTATCCCTTGAAATTTAACTTGATTTCAAAAATCATCTAGGCATTCTACAATCTTAGCACGGTAGTCTACCTTAGCCCTATGTTTCCACAACCAATTCATACCTAGGATAACATCATATGATCCTAAATGTGCAACAAAAGGATAAATTCTGTAGGAACACTAGGAAATTCTATCCTTGCCTTGAATAGACATTGATCCACCTTTGCTCTTATATGGTTTGCATACTCTACATTACAAGACATTGTCATGTGTCCTGCCTTTCTAGATAATTGTTTATCTATTCTAGGTGAAATGAAATTTTGAGTTGCACCATTATCAATAAGAATAGAAATAAGTAAACCAAACAAAATACTTGGCGTTTCAACTGGATTTACTTGGTACTCTTCCCGACGATCATCCATTACTGCATGTATCTTATGCTAAAACATTGCTTGTTGAGTGGGTAATGGATTACCATATGGTTGAAATCCATAAGTCTTATTGGGACACTCATTAGCATAGTGATCCCCTCTGCATATAAAACATCCTTTAGGTGGTCCTCTTTTCCTTATGGTTTCTCTAGACTTGTTGACATTATCACTAGTTGTTGGTATGTGGCGACTAATCATTGTATACTGTACACTCTTCGTGTATCCTCGCCGGGGGTGATAGCCCCCGAAAATGGGGGTTTGGGGGCAGTAGCCCCCAAGAAAAAATTTTGTCCTGCTTTTTCATGGAATTACCAAAAAAGGGAAAAATCACCGAAAAGGTAAAAACCCTAACTTTGTATAACCCTAATCCGGAAGCTTCTAAAAAGTTGGTTATAAGGGGTTTGTAATTGAGTTACAGTTGCACAAGAAAATGCGATTATTCACGATATTGTAATAGGGTTTTACACTGGTTAATGAAATCATTGGATGGCTGCAATTTGGTGGATGTAGCCCACATTGGGTGAACCACGTTAAATTCTTTGTGTTATTTTTCCTTTGTGTGTTTTATTTCTGGTTTATTTGATAAAATCTGCATTTAGCTTTTAGA